>QCXZ01000064.1:40685943-40948131 GCA_025024175.1 Rhyzopertha dominica
TAATATTTATTAAATATATCTGTTTGTATTCCACTGCACTATAATAAGTGAATCATCCACATTATAATATTTTGATTAATAAATAGATGACGTAGAGGACACAAGAGCAAGAAAATTAGATTTCACTGGAACCCACAGGTTCCATTCTAAAGTACTTTTTAATATACTAGCTCTAATTTCATTTTGAATATTATTAGGTAGTAACAAAAAATGTTTGTAGTAAAAATTAACTCTTATAGAAGGTATTACCAATTCAACCAGACATGTGTACGACATTTACCCCTAACAGTTTCCATTATTTAAGGCAGAATGTCTACCTATTAGAATCAACTAAACGATTGCCTTTAACAGCTTTACATTCAAGTAGAGTTTTTTGTGTACTGTATAATCCCTCATATCTATTTAAATCTTTATAATAGCTTGAAGGAACCAGAAAAAAAAGACGGCCGCTAAAACAGAATAAAATATATCTTGTGTACTTCCAATTATTGGATTTCACAGGCTCGCGTTCTATTGCAAAACCTAATAGAATGCATGAAAAGATGAAATAGAAGGGAAATGCATGCTTATCGCAAAACTCGTCAAAGTACAAAGTGTAATAAGACACCGAGTAGCGAACTCCTTTTTTTACATACTTCCTACGCGCTGTAGGTCTCGTATTATGTAAACCACATCTTACTGTAGCGTAATATTATACCTTTAACAAAGGTAAACGACCCTGTGGTCATTTCCATCGGTTTCTAGTTTTGAACTGCCTATACCTGTTGTGCAGCAGACTCACATGAGGCATTAATATCATAACACTCGCTCTACAGCTGACAGTTGTGCCCGAAATGTGTTTGGATCTGAACTATATCATAAATCAATTAGTAATAGGCAGCAAACAAGTTTGTTTCATAACAGATATTTTCAGCAAGACATTGTGTTTTCAGCACATGCATTATGGATATTGTATTACACAATAGCAATTGTAATGTATGTATAACTCATGCGGTCGCAATAAATTGCCTTATGTTCCCCGTCTATTCGAGTACGGTTTAGGACTGCTTACACATCTACGTTTGAATCCATATGACTTAGTCAACCATAAATACTTGACTTAGTTAACTAAAAATTCATATTTGAAACCGGAGAATTATATAATCCACTAGCTCAGGATTTGATACGACTAAAACTTAACAACAAAATCAAAAGGATTGTCGTTATGACTTAAGTCAACAGCATGTCGATCATCAAATAGTATGAACTGAGGCATGTGGAGAGAGAAGGTTTTTTGATTGATATACAAGTTAATAGTGATCATAAACTATATTAAGAAACAGAATGAAGGAACGGAAAATGTAAGCAAAGAGATTCAAATTTCCGGCAATTGGCAACTAAGTAAGCTGGAATCCAGACACAGCGCCGACAATTTTTTGTTTCAGGCAAAATTTCTGTTATTTTGTAAGGACACCTAAATTTTTGTGTTATTTTTTATACCTACAGAATCCTCTAATTTATATCTAAGCGGTTCCTTGTGCTTTTGGTCGTAAACGTCTTTATTACATTTCTCAGTACAAAATATTTTTGCTTTGTGTATTCAACCCAAGATGAGCTTCATATGCTCATTCCTTAACTTTTGTTTAGTCCCATCATGTGAGGTGCTTACCACCCTCATCCCTTGTTTTATGTAATCCTACCTATTCTTTAACCACTCATAATGTTGCACTGAAGATGACCACTTTCGGTAATTGGAAGCGTTTTACTCTTTATCAACAAAGTTGTTGAAATTGACAGGCAATAATTTTATTACAGCCTTAAGTTATAAAATTTGTCGACTCCTACAATGTTCAATCTCATTATGTTACGAATACATTACTCCATTTCATTTTTTCCAGAGCTTCTCAGTTTGTTTTCTTTCTTTTCTGAATTTCTTTGAATTTAAATAATCTCTTCATCCTTATCTTGCTTTATGTCCAGATTTCTTTCAAGACCATTATGTTCTATAACAAGTACACTGTGTGCTTAGGAGAATAGTTTGATTTATGTTCTATACTATACGTATAATCTAGAAGTTCAAGTGAGCATATTAAAATTATTGGATTGTCATCTTCTTTTATGAAGCTATAACTTGACGCTATTACAATCAGTCTTTTGACTGACATACTTTGCAAATAAATTCGAAATCTTTGCAATGCGTACATGATGGATAACATCTCAAGCTCGTAACTGCGTAATGTTAATTCTTCTTTCGAGGTTTTGTTACTAATATAAAAGATTGGATGGAACTTACTATCATTTTGCTTCCGGACAAGTATTTACTGAACCAAATCGTTGGAATGAGGCATCAAAATGAACACATGTTTCAGTCTTCGCATTATGCAACGCTAGTGCAACGCTTTAACTATAATACCTTTTAAAGTTTCAGTAAATTTGAAAATAACACCTTTCTTGACAAGATTGTATGCACAACAGTTTTGCAAGACGATAAATCTTCTAAAGTATGAGGTTAAACCAATAAAACTGGGGACATCTGTAAAACATTTTTGAACAGCAAAGTCGTATAGCAATAAAGTTTTTTTGCACTCGGACTAATACCATCTTTGTTTGTATTATAACCTAAGAAATTTATTTTAGTTTTCAACGACCTACATTGATCAGACAGCAATTGAAGTATGCTATCATAAAAACAGCAGGACTATTTTAAAGCCAACTGGCATTTTTAAGTGCTTTAAGTGGTGTACTTAATGCATTCTTCTTTAACCTTTACATGATGAAATTCATCTTTTAAGTAAATCTTATCAATCAGTTTTTCTGATAAATCTTTAATATATGGTAACGAAAAGTATCTCTTGCTGTTTCAACATATTTTGTAGTTTTTTGTAGGATAATCTACTTTAAGGTTGCAGAAGGCTCAAATTTCGGAGCTGAGGTGTGCTGGTGTGACATTGATCTGCAATCTTCACTACTATCGCCGTGCACATTGTAGCTTGGCAGCAGTTACAAAAAGGCGGTACAAAAATTTCAGAAAAAACGCCGCCCGCGTTGCATGAATCATTTACAGAAACACTGTATATTCTTAATAACTCTATTTACTTCAGTTTTCTCCATGTACGACATTCGCCTCCAGTTATAGTAAAATGATGATTCACAAGTGCCATGCGCATTTTAATGTCAGCTCTTTACTTGTCGAGTTTTGGTGCATTCAGATGGTATTCACAATAATTTGACGTTAACCTAAATTTCTCAGGAATATTTTCATTGACGTCTGGTCTAGTCGATCTTTATCGATATGTATATCTATAAGTATAAACTGCTCCCTTTTTTTCTCCAAGTGGAATGTGTCTATATCCAAGAAACCAAAAGAGTCACAAAGTAAAATTTCACTGACTTTATTAGAAAAAAATCTATCTAGCAGGGAGCCTTTGGTGTCAGAAAGATCATCAGTGCTACATCTCAATTTATAAATACCTTACTTATTTTGGTTTGAAGGCTTCCGTGGTTGTTGTCGATGACATGTTGTTCTCCGGGCTGGTTCCCACGTTGGTTATTTGACCTTGACGTTTCGACACTCATGTCGAGGAAGACACCGACATGAGTGTCGAAACGTCAAGGTCCAATAACCAACGTGGGAACCAGCCCGGAAAACAACATGTTACCTTACTTATTGTATCCACAGTTGGGCACGTGACAACCACCTCAAAGCTAGGACAAAGAAAGAGGTGTGAAAGTCACGTGGCCACCACTGCTTTTTAAAATTTAAATTAAACTTTAAAGATCATTATTTGTTTAAATCTATTTATCCTATTATAAGTGAGGTTTTTATAAATTCAGATGTAACACTGATGGTTGTCTTTCTAAGGCCGAAAGAGTCCTGCTAGATGCATTTATCTGATTAAATCAGTGGAGCTGGATTTTGTGTTTCCTTTACCTATTTTTGGATTACCAGTAAGTCATTCTCAAAAGCTTTGTGGTTCAATTTTTTTGGCACTAAGGGGCATTTAAGTTAATTGTTTGACAGAATTTCTACCTACCTAAAAAAACAGTCACAGGATACTGTATTTTCATACATATGTATAGTCAGCTGCTGCAAGTTTTATCTTAACTTTACCATTCAAAGTTACTGCTGAGCAGTTATTCGCCTCAAAACATAAATTTTTACATGTAATTTGCCTCCTACAACAATATAAGCCCGAATCAATGATTGAAGAAATATTTAGCTTTTGATCTACCACCTCCAACTGTTTATAGGTGCTGTAATCAGGTTGAGAAAGGTCCGTGCACTAAATTATTCTTCAGTTATATCCGATAAACAGTCAAGTGCGAGTGTGGACAATTATGGACTACATTTTGAACATCTTTTGTGATGAAGCTATGAGTTTTTTTTTTGTTTGACCTTATTTTAACGCATTTGCGCTTTAAATAGCTTTTTTACTTCGGCAAGTTTTTTACCTTAATGATTTTTTGTTTTGGAAATCAGTGACGCTGAACACGGTCAAGATTTTGGGGATTTCATTTTTTTAGAAAATGAATTACCTATATACTACCGATAAATTGTATTTATGTTATTGAGATGCTGCAGTTTAAGACATCACTTTTAAAATCACGTTGTAGGTATATAAAGGAGCCACAAAGGCAGTCACGTAAGATAAAAATGGGAACACTGATGAACGTTCTTTAAAGTCAAACAAATCTCTTTCTCTGACTAATAACTAACACAAAAAATACTAGGATTCAATAAATATGAATCAAAATTGCATGCTTCTATAGGAACATTACAGAAAAGTGTGCGCATTAAAAGAGCAAAGGAATGATTCAATTTAGCAGTGTTAAAGCCTCTTCAGCGGCAAATACAGAAAGACCATCTGCACGGATAGCGCTAAGAGCGAATTATCTTTACGGATATGCCGTAAGAGTTTTTAAAAAAGATTTATTTTCTACGGTACAGAGTAACGTGTTCAAAGTACAAGTTAGAATCGTTTACATGATGGTTTTCTCTTATATATATAACCTCGGCGGTGATGCTGAGGCAGCAATCGCAGGTTCGTGGATTTCTTCGTTCCCGTGGGATTTGCTGAGTGAGGCCTATGGTAACTCCTCCCTCCTTAAGAAAGGTCTTCGGGCTGGAAAAAGACCGAAGGCGATGTTGTCGGGTTTTCTTCTTTTTCACCTTTGGGTGCCGAGTTTTTCGTGAACGGTTTTTTCATTTTGTAGATGTAGTAGCCAAAAATGATTGCTGCGATTACTCCAATAGATGTCCAAATCTCCCAGTTGGATGAAGTATTCTCCCAATCGGCTATCGACAGTGGTTTGACGGCTTCGATTTGTTGACGTAACTGGTGAAGTTCTTGCAGAGGTATTGCTTCTATCTTGAGTGGTTGATCAGGTTTGGAGTAGTTTACGTATATTTCTTCGAATTTCGGCAAAAGCAGTGGCTTACTGGCTTTGGTGTTTTCATAATTTCCAAACTTGTATGACTCATGACGCAAACTACAGTTTACAGGAATCTGGGCTAATATGTTTCCACGGACGCTGTGATAGTTTTCATCGGGGCAATATGTTTGAACTTGTATTTCTTCTTTACTGATGATTACTAAATATTCGTCATTGATTTTCTCGAAAATTAGTTGTGGTGGTTCTATGGGCGTTTGTCGGCATTTCGGTTTACCATTTTGTATAAGTGTTGCAATGCAATCTGTTGCGACGTTTCGTTCGAGATTTTCTTGGTTGCAGATGTAGTTGTTTTCTACCTTAATGCACGGTTCTTCCATGTATTGGTAACTTGTTTCTTCCAGAGCCAAATAGGGTAGTTTCGGAATTATTATGGAATTTTGGCTTGTCGGGAATGGTATGAGATGAAAGTATTTGAAGGTTTTTGGATATACTATTGGGATTTCTATAGCAAATATAATATTGTTTTCCGAGAAATGACAATTCGTTTGAATGATAGAAAACCACGAGTGACTACCTAATTTTAATAGTTCATTTTGTTGATAGTTTTGCGATAATTCTAACAAAATTTCGTTTAAGTTTTCCTGAGTTAAAATATCTGGATGGGTTACGTGCAGCTTAGCAAAAGTGATTGCATTCTCGATATTATCTAGAAAGGTAATAATAATATTTGCGTTCATGAAAATTTGATTAATCATCGAAAGAGAAAGAGTATACCTGTAAAATTCGTTGGTTATATTTTGTAGTCGGTGACTATAATTGGTGATGAAATTCGAAATCGTATGCTGATTTGAAACTATACTATCAATGGTTCGTGAATATCTGTCGATTAAAGATTTCGACAATGAAATTTGTGAGTTTACTTGTTTAACTATGTTTTGTTGATTAGATCTTAACGTTTTTAAAGCATTTTCGTATCGCTCACCATCATTAGCGTCCAATGTACCAAATAAGAACTTTTGTAATGAACCACCCAAATTAATCAACCCACGTTTTTGCCTAACAATTTTGGGAGTATCATAAAACATGATATTTGCAAACTTTTGATTTATTTCTTGAATTACCTCGTTCAAATGAATGTAGTTGTTTCGTAAGCTATAAAAGTACGGTGGATTTTCTGCATTTAATGAGGAATTTAACTTGTAGTAAATTTTGTTTAAGTTATTAATTTCTGCTTTTAAGGTACCGACGTTAATATCGTATAGAAAGATGTGTTTCTTGGTGACTATATTAGCCGTGCCTAATTTGAAAGGGAGTATACCTGGAGAGTTTTCAATTTGAAGGAATTTGATTTCCTGAGCTCGTACCAGCAGTATCATTATTAGGTGGATCATCATGATCTTGACCTTTTTCATTTTCGGTATTGGCCTGTAACAAAGGAGGTTTCTTCAATTCGTTCATATGAATGATTTCGAACTTATTCTTTTTGTTTTTTATTTTAAATCTGTTGTGATCTAAAATTTCTACAATCGTGTAGGGTCCTAAATATTTGTTAAGTTTCTTATTCCTTGTTAATGGATTTTTCTTGTAAACGATTTGATTAATTTTGAATTCCTCGTTTGTGTCGCCTTTAGTGTTGATTTTCGTTACCAAACTTTGTTTTTTGTTTTCTAATTTAACTCGGACTTGTTCATATACTTGCGTCAGCTTTTTGTTGTGATCCTCCACGTAATTTGAGAAAAATTCTTTAGGTGTAAAAATTTCAGGATTTCGTAAATTAGTGTGTCCGAAGACTAATTCAAATGGGGTGAAATTTGTTGCGCTGTGAATAGAACTATTGTAGCCTAAAACTGCATAATTTATGAGCTCTAATTCATTAGGATGCGTTTCTTTTAGAATTCGCAAATGTTCGATTAAAGTCGAATGAAATCTTTCGACAATAGCATTCGATTGGTGATGACCTGGGGTAGTAAAGTGAATGTTAATTTGGTGTAATTTTAAGAGTTCCTTAACCGTTTCGTTTTTAAACTCGAGTCCACTATCTACAATTAGATGTTGGGGAGTTCCAAAACTAGTGAAATATTTAACAAGTGCATCGCATACATTTATCGCTGACTTGCCTGGAATAAGTATAGCTTGCGCAAATTTTGAAAATGAATCGACTAGCGTTAAATAGTTTTTCGTGTCAAAATAAAATATATCTGCGTGAACAATTTCGAATGGTTTAGAAGGAGTTAAAGTTAAGGCCATTGGTACATATGGAGGTGTCCTGCCATATTTAGTTCTCTGACAAATTTCACAGGCATTTATATACTTGGAAATATCCGTTTTCATATTAAGCCAATAATAATTTCTTTTGAGGTATTGAAGAGTTTCGTCTATTCCTCTATGGTTCGTTTTTCCTTCGTGGTGGTTTTTAATTAACAGGACTTGTTCCTCGACATCTTGGACGGTGTTGACAAGTTTAGTACATCTAATTAATTTTGGACCTAATCGATTAAAATATTCCGAATATACGTAAGTGAAATCTGTTATGAACTCTTCGTTATGAAAGTACACATGATATGTTGTGCCTGGTTTTAAATATTCCTTAATGAACTCAACAATGAAACTCTTGTTATTCTGTAAAGGTATTTTGACCAATATAATTTTGTGTGTCTTGTAAGTCTCTCGCGAAACTGTTAATTTGTTAAGTGAATTTTTTGAAACATGAATTTGGTTAATTTTGTTGTTTACGATGTCGTCTAATATAGGAATTGCATCGTTAGTTACGTCTTTCGAAAGTGAATGTGGGGTCTGGTTGCTACTAATAGGGGGTCTGATCTGAATGTCAGAGTGTATTATAATTTTCGGTTTGTCAACTGTATCGCTATTGCTAGAATTTTGATTCAAATTTTGATTACTTGGGTTTGGTTCTTCTAAATCTGGAATTTCTAATTCGTCTAAACCTTGTAAAAATTCGGAAATGTCTTGGTCTGCATCGCCTGGATTATTAATAACAGAATTAGTTTCGTGAAGGTTAATTTGAACTCGTGAAAGTGCATCTGCATTAGAATTTAGTTTCCCTTTTTTGTAGACTATTTTATAATCGAATTCCTCCAATTTAAGGCGCCAACGAACTAATTTTGAATTTGGTTCCTTGAGGTTGAAAAGCCATGTTAAAGGACGATGATCGGTTACTATCGTAAATTTTCTACCAAAAAGATACGGCCGGAAATATTTGCATGCCCAAACAATTGCAAGCAATTCTTTTTCGATAGTACTGTAACGTTGTTCAGATTCGTTTAGAGTTCGTGAAGCAAAAGCAACGGGTTTGTCCTGACCAATTGTTCCTTGTGAAAGAACTGCACCAATAGCGACGTTTGACGCATCAGTAGTCAAAATAAAGTCTTTCGTAAAGTCGGGGTATTGTAGTATCGGGTCATTGCAAAGTATTTTTTTGCATGTATTAAAACTTTCTATGAAACTGTGGTCATGAATAATTTTGGCGTTTTTCTTTAGACAAAGCGTCAGAGGTTTAGTGATCTTTGCAAAGTCTTTAATGAACCTTCTGTAATATCCTAGTAATCCAAGAAACGATTTTATCTCTTTTTGAGTTCGGGGAATTGGGAAATTTTGAATGGCAGAAATTTTGTCGGGGTTTGGTTTAACACCCTCTGGAGTTATAATGTGTCCTAAATATGCAACTGATTTCTTCAAAAACTCGGATTTATCTAGTTGAATTTTGAGGTTAGCATTTCTTAATCGGTCGAAAACTGATTTTAATCTGCTGATATGTTCTTGGAGACTTGTACTGAAAATTACAATATCGTCTAAATATGTCATACAAATTTCGTTATTAAGACCTCGCAAAACATTATCCATAACCCTCTGGAAAGTGCTGGGAGCATTCTTTAAACCGAAAGGCATCCTTTCGAATTCGAAAAGTCCGTTTAATGCTGAAAAAGCAGTTTTTGGAATATCTTGTTTGTCAATTTCGATTTGGTGAAAGCCGGATGCCAAATCGAGAGTAGTAAAATAATTTGCACGACCTAACTTGTCTAGGATTTCCGTAATGTTTGGCAGGGGGTATTTGTCATCAATCGTTTTCTCGTTTAATTTCCGATAATCAATAACAATTCGCCATTTTCTTTTTCCGGATGAGTCTAATTTTTTGGGAACAATCCAAATTGGACTACTCCATGGTGAAGTTGACGGCCTAATAATACCTTGGCTTAACATTTTGTCAATTTGGGTCTTTACCTCATTTTTATGTATTTCTGGGAATCGGTATGATTTCGTATATATTGGTTTATCTTCGGTTAAATTAATTTTGTGCTTTATTTCATTGGTAAAACTAAGTGGAATGTTTTCGCAATAAAAAATGTCTCGATAGTTATAGCAAAGATCGCGAATTAAATTTTGTTCTTCTTTGTTACAATGCTGCAAGCGAAGATTTTTAAGATTTGCCTTTAATAAATTGTCCTGATCCTTGTTTAATTTACAGTCCGGTTCCATTTTGTCGATAAAATTAATTTCGTTGGGATCTAATAGTTCCACGTCAAAAGGTTCATTAATTTTTAGAGAGACCGGTGTTTCCTTTGCATTTAAGATCGTAGTAATGGCATAATAATTTTTTATATTTACAACTGCGTTGGGGGTTTCTACGTTAGTGCCAAAATTGATGTAATTTAATACACCTAATCCTTCTTTGTAACGAACAGGAATTTTGACAACTTTTTGCGTTCTAGCGGGAATGTTTATTACTTGAAAACATTTTTGATATCTTGTTGGTTCGGGTTGTGTAATGCCTAAAATAATTGGAATTTTGACAAGTGGGGTAATCAATTCCTTTTTACCTATATCAACGATAGCATTTAATTGGTTTAAAAGATCCATTCCAATAAGTCCATCATATTTCTGACTAAAATCAAACAAATAAAATTTATGTTTTTCTTTAGTGCCAAATATTTTGAACACAGGTATTACTGCAACTTCGTCATGAAAAGTAATGTCGTGTGAGGTTTGAATGTTAAAATTTTCTTTAAATATGAATTTTTCGTATGCCGCATGAGCCAAACCTGGATTTATTAAACTTCTAGAACTGCCGGTGTCGATTAAGAATTTTGCATTAATTTCGGGGATGTAAATGTATGGCAAATTATTATGAACGTGATTTAGTATGATTATGTTTGGTTGTTTTGTGACATGGTGTCCGTAAAATTTTCGTCATGTAACTCGTATGGGTTAATGTCTTGTAATTCGTCAGAAGTGGATGCAATCTCGTTATATTCATAACCGTTAAAATCATTTACATTACAATTTTGGAAATAATTATCTTCTGGTTGATATGAATCAGAATTTTGGTTATCGCAGGCTTCGTCAATATTGTGAAGTTCTTCGGACATGAAATTTCTAGGACCGCTTGGTTTAAAATGATTCGTACTTCGCGGAATCATAGTATTTCTTGTAGATATTGACATTGGTTCTGGCTTGTTCTGAGGGACTTTGCCAGTTGGTTTAAAAACATTCGATCTGTTTGAGCCAAAAACTTGTGCGTTCGTGAAATATTTTGGCGGTGGCATATTCTGTCTAGGTCTTATGTCAATTGGTTGTGATGGAAACTGAAATCTTTGCTGTACAGAATTTTGATATGAATTTTGTGGCATATTTTGGTATGGGCGATAAAAATTTTGGGGATTTGCGTATGAAAATGAATTAAAATTTTGATTTGGTGTTTGAGCCGCATTTGATGGTGCTCTTACGTTATTAAACTGAGGTTTCTGCATTATTTGTGATCCACGAAATTGCTTCTGATTTAGCATAAAATTTTCCTCTTCCAAAACATACGATATGGCAACTTCTAAACTGTTAGGGTTCCTTAACCTAACCATATCTTGCACTCTACCGGATAATCCGCGTATGAATGTTTTCAGCGATAGGTCATCGTAATTTTTGATTTGAAAGGTTCGTTCCTCTTTCGATAAGTTTAATGCAATTAATTTTGAAGCTATAGCACTTCGACTTCTCTGAATCCTTTGTCCAAAATTTAAGAATGATTCATTTTTGCTAGGCTGTAATGCCATCATTTCCTGAACTAAACAATCTAAATTTCTGTTATCTCCAAAGCTTAAGCGTAACAAATTTTTTAATGAATTCCAATCTCGAATCTCGGGTCTACTGCCTATTAGCATGAGCGCATTTCCAGACAATTTTCCGATTATTGCTCGAATTAGGAATCCATTAATTGGATCTTGTTCATTTGGATTTTTATAGGTTACTAAGAGGTGTTCACAATGTTCGAGAAATACTTCTAAGGTGTGTGCATCTCCATTAAATACGGGGATTGTATCTATATATAATCTTAATAAGTTATAGTTAACTTGCTGTTGAGCTTGGGTCATTTTTACTTGACTTGTCTCTTCAGTAATGCTATTCTCTAGTTCTAAACTACTTAGGAATTCTGCTAGCTGTTCGATCTCAATTTTGACTTATTATATTATTATTATATTGAAAATGTGGTCGTGTTCGTCGACCCTCACTTAAAATTATTTTGTCGTATTCAGCGACTTTCGAGAAAAATCATGTACATTGAATTTCTCGGGAAACAACTCGACTTTGCCACAGAAAATAAGCGGAAAGAATAGAAAGGAATTGGCTCCTACCTTTTTTTTTTGGCTGGTGTCTTCCTCTGCTGTTCTCCTGGTTGCCCAATTTCTGGTGGTCCTCTGGCCCGCCTGGTTCTTTAGCTCGCGAAGAGTTGAAACTCACGAAACCGATACGCGATGAGGGGTTCCTCGAGCTATCCGTCACGACTGCGCCAATTATCTTTACGGATATGCCGTAAGAGTTTTTAAAAAAGATTTATTTTCTACGGTACAGAGTAACGTGTTCAAAGTACAAGTTAGAATCGTTTACATGATGGTTTTCTCTTATATATATAACCTCGGCGGTGATGCTGAGGCAGCAATCGCAGGTTCGTGGATTTCTTCGTTCCCGTGGGATTTGCTGAGTGAGGCCTATGGTAACTAGCGATTATATCGACCGTGAGTAGGAGCTTTCGGGACTGCGGAGAGCTTCCCAGCACACAGTAGTGGTGAGCATAAAAGCGCGGTAATTAACGGAATTCAATAMATCCTGATTAATTTCTCCGAGCAATGAACCGTCGAGAGGACCCCGGATCGGACAAAGCTGTAAATAAGAACGAACAAAGAGATTAAAATCCTTTAGGAAACAAATCCTGGCGCAGGCCGCGCGGGCCGCATCAATCCTGCCTTCCGCCAAAAGCTCCCACCGGCAAAAAGTCGCCCAAAACTATATTTCAGGCAGCCATTGGAACGGCGATGTATTTTTAAAGCCCGGATGAAGTGAGCTTTTTGGGCCGCATCCCCACCAGCAAAAAATGGGGCGCCGCCCGCTCCGGAACGCCGAGCGCCGCCATTGGTCGGAAAAAGTTCGCCAGGAGCATATCATTAAGGAGTCCGGGAGTTTTACGCCAGTGGAATTTCAGCCGTATAAATCACGTCGGCCTGGATGCGAGCCCCGTACGGGCCAGAATCGCCCGCCGTGGGCATCATTAATAGTGAACGATGGAGTACGGATAGCCGCAGCTTTGGATGTGTTCTTGAAAACTGAGAAAAATTGGTTTCGTACTTGGTCAGTATCCACTCCTCATTCGAAATTTATTGCCGGGAAGGAAAAAGGCCGTACGGGGGCGCGATCCGCAAGCCAACTCGATCTTCATATTCGATTCTGGGTCTATATTCCCTCTTCTGTCACCGTTGATTATTAGATCTTAGCTGACGGCCACATTCAGCGATGATGCTATTGCAAGTTTGATTTCATTCTACATGTCGTTTTTAAAGTGAGCTATAGTAGTCGTTTCCGTGCTAGAGTACGTCAGCTATTTGTCTTGGACTTTTATTATACAGAACGGATCGATAAAATATTTGAGTTGCCAAAAGATGGATGAATGTGTGAATTCGAAGGTCCTACCCTCTCCATTTCGGATTAGGCTTACTACTCCGCGAGTGCTCAGGGACTCGGCACTCACGAAATGCAGTAAATATGAGCATATAATATCAAAACTGATCAGTAGTTGGCCTCAGCAGCGATAGCTCTGTTACCTTTCTCTGTAGTCGTTTTATCCATCAAGGTGGTATTGTCATATATCTTGGTTAAAGATTATTTTAAACAACTGTAGAAAAAAGGCAGAATGATGATGTTGTCGCGAAAGCAAAATCGAAACTCTAAATTCTACTTCACAGAAGACTTCTTTTTGTATCTTCAAACAGCTGCCGATAATATATTTTATGAGTATAAGGAGATTAAACTGGGTTATTTGCATGTAGACATATTTATGAAAAAGTATTGTTAGCTCTGACCAGGATTAGAACCTGAGACCCTTTGATTACTACGCAAACGCTCTAATCACTACGCCATCAGGGCCCTATTAAACTTCCAGGTCAAAGTGGCATATATACATCGAAGATTACCATATGTAACGCTACTGAACGCTATCTGGAGCTTTTGTAACTAAGTCGCTGGTCGCTCCTTATTTGCAAGCTTCAGAGCTCTGCTACGGTGGCCCGATTCTAGAAACCAGTACCTAATTTCAACCCACATTATTATAATTACAGAGTTACTTTTATCTGTATGATATATAATGACTATAATGAGATTTAAGTGACTTTTTTGCAGGCAGATATATTTATGAAAATGTATTGCCGGTTCTGACCAGGATTTGAACCCGGGACCTTTTGATTACCTGTCAAACGTGCTAACTACAGGTAGAAGTAACTTTGTCGTTATAATAATTTGGATTGTAATTAGCTCCTGGTCGCTAGAATCTGGCAATCGAGGCAGAAAGTCCGCTCTGAAGATTGCATGTAACGAGCAACGAGCGACTTAGGTACAAGAGCGCTAGACAGCATTCAATAACATTGCATTTTGTAACCTTTGATGTATATATGCCACTTCGACCCGATTATTGAATAGGACCTTGATGATGCATTGATTAGCACGTTGGACAAAATTTTCTACCAAAAGTTATATCATAACAAATTTCATCCCCATAGCTCAAATAACAAGAAAAATAACTGAACATAAACCAAAAATCCACTTCAGATTTTTACAAGAGCGTTATACCGGACTTGCAAACGTTATTAACTTCAAAACTGCATTTTTATACACAATCGTGGACAAGCTACGCAAAATGTCCAAGAAATCCGACCTCATAACTTTTAGCACGAAAATATGAATTTTTATTCCTTTTTGACGTTAAAATCAATCCAGAGTAAATGGATTCCCGGAGTAGCAAACGCGTTAGGGTATCCAGAATGCAACAGTGAAAACCGCAAGTCTATTTTTTCCGTTTGCCGGCCACGGCTCTCCAAAGATTGGCATACACAGTTGTTTACAACTGAATTTGTAGGAAACATGGCGGGACCAATAGAAAATTTTGCAACCGTATGTCCACTGTCCTTATAAGTCACTGTAGCGCCTCTATCGACGTGATACGGCAAATGTGTGAGCTAGAAACTGCGTATTTACACATTACAGGTGGTTAAAAGAGGAAACGAATATTCTGTTTCTTAAGGTAATGCAATTGATTATTCATTGTTGTTGTTAGGCTCACTTAACTCGGATAAGTTTACTGTATAAAAAACATGTGACTTAGATTATCTAGTTGGGTCCAGAACCACAACGCTTTATCAAGGTGGTAGATATATATCATTTTGCTTGAAGGCCCCACAGTATTTTTGTTGTTATTTCTACTGCTAACGCTGTTCTCGTATTTTATGCCAATTTTCTTGATTATATTTGTTTTAAATTATCATCTAGAATCCTGTTTGAAGCCATTCATTGGAAAGCTAGTTCCGTATCCAACTGTCCAGACGGCGCTATCGACTACCTATGTCGCAAAAAAAAGACTTATAAATCGCCGGTGTTTCCAGAATTGGAATAGTAAAGTATTTGTTATAAGTTAAAAGGTCAAGTCAAATATCCAAAAAGAAATACTATATGAAAATTTAAACTCAAAAACAAGCGGATGGGCATCTATATTAATTAGGAATTGAAATGAAAAGAGCTAAACAAAACAATTCATCCTTCCAAAAGTTTGGTTGAAATACTAAAATACGTTATCTTTTCAGCATTCATCCCTATTTCCGTTTAGTGCTATATTCCCTCATATGTATAATAGAGAACATGAATGAAGTGGTTGCTCATACCTATAGATCTAACCGGCCCTAGCATCTACTTGAAATCCTGTATTTTTTTATAGGTACAGTTTATTATTATAATGATAGTCACCAATTTGACTTGTTATTTTATTAACGAACGGAAAAATACCCTACCTCGGGTGTTCATTAAAAAAATTCATTAAATTGCTTATGACTTTGGCGTAACAGAAGTAATGTATTTTGCTTATTTTGCCGTTAGAAATGTAATTTATTCAGAAACACTTCTTGTATTGTTGAAACCCATAGCTGTCTTCTGAAGACATTCAAATCTAGTGAATACGGGATCAAATTTATTAAAAAAAGTCCCGCGTCAAAATAAAAATTCGTAGTCTTGGACTGCATTAGATGGGGGACAGCAGGAATGTTTTCGTGAACTTCCCCACCTTAGACGACGTAGAATTGTTCGTTTGAAAGCTTACATTCTTCATTAGATCTTTCGAAGCCTTATGTCAACGGAGAATTGCCATGATGAACAAAATTAGCCATGGGCAGTTTAACATGTAAAAACTTATCGAACAGTCAAATTAAGTTTTAATATAACATTGACAGATTAGATATGTGGTTATTAATTAACTCAGTGGTAATGCGCTCTTCGTAAGCGGTGGAGCTTTACGTTGAACCAGACTAAAACTTCTCAATCCCTTCCAGCTTGCTTATTTATCGAATCGCCACAGTTGGTGACCAACGACACTCTCCTGTCTGCCTGTTGCCTATCCATCAGCCAATGTTGGGGGTGTTGCGGAACAATCGCTCGTAAGAATGGCAGCAACACACAAGACACGCTATGTACACGCTGCACGCACTTAGCAAACAGCAGTACAGCAGCAACACACAAGATACATGTCTTTCTTCATCGTCACCTTCATCTCTGTGCTGACCTTTAGCAAGCTGTGAAGCTAACAGAGTTCCATTAGCTCAGTGGTACAAAGTAAGCTTCGTAAGCGAATCCCGCTGGCAATTCTCAATTTTTTTTAACATACTATTCTGTCGAGATGCAACAGTTTCTTACCATCGGCAGTAGTATGTGTAGACGTACCTATATGTAAGTGAAGAGTAGCAGTTTTTCATCTTGTAAAACATTGTTTAAAGCCACTGTATATAAGAGGGTGGATGAGCATTCCATGAAACATTTTCAGGTCACCGTCTAATTTCCAACTTGCTCCTCGCCATGTAACACGTTCTCGCGTATTACCCAATAAAGTCGCCTAAATACCCTATCCTAGATCGTAAATAACAGCAGGAAGTTTTAAAGCGCGACAAAATGCGCGACATAAATTCACATTACCAGATAAGGCCGGTTTCTGCACGTCCGTACACCGCCGCACATGAAAAACTTTAAATTCGCCCGCATGCCTTGTAAAATATTGCTTTAATCTCCGCGAAATGTGAAAAATAACGCGTCTCCTCGCCTTAGCTGAATTTTAAATTGGTCGCGTAATCCGGTGGAAGATGGACGGACGGTGTGTAATGCAGCCACAGAATCCGGGATAATGGTTGGGCCGTGCAAGTAGGGAGGTTTAGGTGTTATTTGTGGAAAAGGTGTCTGCGTTATCAGTACTACGTTTTCTTTTTTACAGAAAAGCACAGGCTTGCATGTCGCTACAACCGCAGACTTTTGCAAGGCAAAAAGAATATACAAATGAAGTTTTTCAGTCCGCAGTCTGTTAAGACACTTTAGACTTAAAAATCAAAACAGGGGGACATAAGAATCTCCCATAATGCCAAAAAAAGTAAACAAAAAAGTTAGTAAGAATTTAGATGGCAATGCCATCTGTCAGCATTATGCTGACATGATGACAAAGCCACCTAGCTTCCTTAACGGGTACTACTTCCTAAAGGAAGTGACCTGTAGCTTGACAGATTGGCAGTATACAGTTGATACTTCAATTTGACGGCAGGCCCCCACGGCACTTTTTGCTAGCGGGCAAGAACCCACATACATTAAAATTCATGTCTATGCTGTGCTGTGTGCACCGCAACCAACTGCGGATGGATCTATTTCGCTATCATTATAGCTCATCATTGCAGTTTAGGTCCAGTGCAGACAGTACGGCATAGAACTGGTTTTGCCTATATACCAAAGCAATGGTATGATGTAAGTAAGGATTTAGATGGCAATGCCATCTGTCAGCATTACGTTGACATGATGACAAAGCCACCTAACTGCCTTAACGGGGACTACTGATGCGCTATAATGATAGCGAAATAGATTTATCTGCATTAGGTTGCAGTGCAGACAGTACAGAATAGACATGTATTTTAAACAAAAAAGTTATTTTTTTTTGGAACGCCTAAAGAGTATCCAACGACAGGCCGATGCTTTTTATCTAATATTTCATAAATTTTAAAACTTGGATCTCAGACCCAGCCCAAACCTGTACTATTATCAAGCGGCTGAGGCGAATTCGGGGATACTTGAATCATTTTTTTAAATGGCCATCAGAGACAATTTTTCAATAAATCGTGGATCAAAGCCACTTTTATTTCCAATTTAGATTTAGGTTTTATCCCTTAACTACGATAGTCCAATGAAAGTTTGAAGAAATCAATTCTTAACCTTTAAACAACAGCTTGGACGAGACAGTACCATAATAATTGAATTTAATACTATAAATTATTCATCATCGCCGTTCATTTTTTCTAAATTATCTACATACTCGTAGTTAATTAGATAGCAAACGCGATGAATTGGTTTTACCAGTAAAATAAGGTAGAATATTTTTGGGCCAAGCAATGTGGGAGCGAGTCACATAAACCGGCAAACCTATCGTTTTATATTTTCCTTTCATAAAACTATAAAAATTATGTACCTATGAAACCACTTTTTTCCATTTAACACGGCATACGATGACCGTTCTAAAACTTACGTTAAGCAATAGAGATTTCGAATTTTGTCAACGGAAAAGCCCGAGACGAACAGAATTTAAAAACATAAAAACTTATATGTCCAATCGAATTTCAATAAATGACAGATTAGCTATATCACATCCCATGTTCGCGTCACCTTTGTCCGTCAACAAGTTGTAAGCGACTTGATGAGTTTTCTGTTTTCTTATGCATGTGGTTGCAGCTATACTGATTTACAACTTTCTTCTGAGAAGACGATGATGGATCCTCTTTTCTGACTTTCTGAATGTCGCTTATTGCGGCCATTTCAGCTTTTGTTAGTTGCTTATGTGTATGGTTAACCAGGATAGTTGTTTCTAGTCACAGATCCCTATGTGGTAAGTTGCAATGAGGTATAAGCATAAGTAATTAAAAAGTAAGCTTCCTGCTAAATTATTTGGTGAAAATAAAATACATAGAATTTCAAAACTGGCGTCCTAAAATATAGATTCGACTTCCGTAATTGTTCTAACACTGCAAGCTCAAAACGAATTTTTGCTTTAAGGAAAACCACTTTGTTGACAGCATTCTCTGAAGTATCTTTCTCGTCACGTGACTGTCTGCAGCTAAAAGTAGGAACGTTGGAAGTGGTGACAGTACGTCAACTAGGAATAGAAGAAGAAAAATTAGAAATAGACGAAATAATAAACTGCTTAAATGTAGCATGTGTTTAAATCTTAACTTCTATGTAAGCCAATATGATCGAAAAGTTAATTTATTATGAGTCAGGTATTGGAGCTTTCTATATACATCAGTTTCACAATTATAAAAAATATAGTGCATCTTTGTTTCTGCAACATAATTAACAAATGGTCATGTAGCTGTGCGATATTTGCCACTTTTGCAAGGCAATATAAATTAGCGTCGGGCAGAATTTTTTACTCAAACAGTGCCTCTAATTGCGGCTGCACCACCTTGCTCAACCAAATAGTATCTCTTAATCAGCCTGACTCCTAGACATAAATATTGGTCTTGATGTTAAAGGTTAAGCAAGTAAAAATCGTAAGAATTCGATTGTGCTAAACCGGGAATGTATGCGCAACTGAAGAAGTATACCTAATTTTCGGTGGTCTCTCTCGAGATACATAAATTACGTAATACCAGAAATTATAATGAATGACAATGGTGTATTTGGGCTGAGGTCTCAGTAATGCCCACAAAGGTCAGGCAATTTGCATCTTAATGCTGATGATTAGTTTCCGCATTTCTTCAGAGGGTATCGAACTTGGGCGCTTCCACTTTCACCACTGTCTTGGTGGTTCTGGTTCATAATAGTGAATCAATGTCTTATTATACAAGCTAGAATACAGTGCTTCTATTACCGTTTTGTTCACCTGCTTTCGAACCCATCCTGAACTTGATATATGGTACCTGAGAACGCTGGTGATAAGTGATAACGACGGAGTATATCCGAGTTTTCAGCGCGAAAGTTGCAATTCGATTGGAGGAACAGAACAATGTCCCTTCAGCCGTCAATGTTAGATTGTCTAAACTAGTCTACCCGTAGTGTAGAATTTTGTCAGTGCATTATTTGGGCATATGTGCAAGGGTAAAGAAAGCAAACTAACGGCTCAAACCACATACTCTTGAACAAAATAGCTAATTTCGGGATCGGCAGTCGTAAAATGGCAAATAAGGTAGACCTGCGCTTCCGGTAGTTCTAAAGAGCAGAAGTGTGAAAAGTATACAAGGGGTCAAAGTATTGCTCTGCGGTAAAGACAAAAAAAGTAATGTGCTTGTTCCGTGTCAAAAGAGATAAAATTATATTGGCTGCAGCTAAAATGAAATCTAGACGATGAAGAATTATTATGAATGATTAATTCATTATACGTTTAACGCCGTCGAATAATTTAACAACAGTAATGCTGTCACTACACTGCTAGCCGTGAGTTTTTTTTGTATCTATCGTAGCTGTTTTGAGACAACGCTTTATTTTATTACAAGTACTTTGTGGGTAGGTGTAATATAATATTTAGGCTTTATTTTATTATCAGATCGTTATCTCTCTTATACTCTAAAGAAGCTCTTATTTCACTTCATATCTTTATCACCTGTAACATATGGAAAGAAGCATTTCTGAATGATAAGCTGTACTATAATAATCTCAACAGTGATAGCCGTTTAGACTTGAATATGTAGCGAAAATGATATTGCGAAGGCCGTTATGAGGATGAAGTCCAACACCATATGTTATCCGGATAACATACCTGCATATCTTGTTAAGAATTGTACGCATATCCTGCTGTGTAAATCATCTGAATCACATATTTAACTTAATATTATCTATATCTAGTTATCTAAATAAATGGAAATTATTTCATGTAATTCCAATACTTAAAGCAGGTAATAAGGCGCATATCAGCAACTACAGACCAATATATACCATTGTTTTGAGGCACCATTTTATTTCTTAAAATATATTTTATGATTAACCCAGTCTCTTACTGTAAAGCAACTCTTATTTCAGTTACATTACATTATGGAAAGAACACAATTTCAGTTTATGTCGAATATTGATGCACTTTTAACGTGATTTTGATTATGTTTAACACTCCTGCAAAGCTTATAAATATTATTTGCCTAAAGTGATATAGGCATCTCAACTGAAGAGTTGCCTGCGTAGACATAAAAAATTTGTATTATAGAAACAAGAATTACAGTTAAACGCTATATGAAAAATCTTTATTACAATAACTTTAAAAGTCTAAATACGTCTTTCGATGCTATGATGCCTTCTTCAGTAGAAGGTAAACTTTCACTTCCGGTGAAAATTTTGAGGAGCAAAATATATCCGGTTAAATCCAGCCAAAGATTTCAAGAAGTCTCTTTCGTTAGTTCCTACTCAATGCGGAAGCTTATACTGAAGATGGCAGCTTAACTGCTGAAATACGAATTTTTTTCAAGTTATTGCCGTAAATGGTTAAACGTATCGTTTAATCAGAATCAAACCACTCTCTCTCGTATATTATCTAACGATAGCCGTATGCATGCCCATTCCAGAATGGTATAACGCTAACTAAAAAATATTGAAGTATTACTGTCAGTTGTATACTATAAAATTAACTCAGGGTTAACCTTGCAGGTGATGTCCTGGGACTTTACGTTTAGCTACCACTGACCAGTTTCTACTAACGTATGAATATATAGAAGAAATACTCAACTATAAACAAATTGCAGCAAAAACAAGAACGTAAGTAACTAATAATGTATTGCATTTTTTATGAAAAGCTGAAGCTCTGCAGCACTTCTACTTACTTCATTTTTAATTTTGTTTTTCTTTCCTGCATTTTACCAGTTCAGGAGTGTTCTAAAAACTTTCTTACGTTTAGTTTTTTCTTAACACCCATATCTGCGGAGCAACGAGAAAAAGTTTCTGAAAATAATACTGTATTACCTCAATAAATTGTTTCGATTCAGTTAATTGTTTTCCAAATCCTATACATCTACAATTGAATATTTCATGTGGACTGAAGGAGAGATGAATGACCTGTCTCTAAAGCTTTGTCTAATTAAAAGTGATGCGTCAATAATATTAATGAATATTAAATCATTTAAGGTATTAATATTTTTAAATGTGTGCCATTCTATGAGATTTAGGAAGAGTGTGCGGAAACATATTTATTATTATTTTAAAGCACTAAGTGGATTGTGGTTGTAGGTCTTTCTTTGTCACAAAATATTTGCTTGAAGTAAATTCAAGAAGAAATTGATTCTTATACAACGTAACCACTACTAGGTTAAAGAAAACCTTTATAATTTCTTTTTATTAGGTAAGCGCTTTTAATTGACAATGGACGAATATTTGAAAAGTATTAGTTGCATTAATTTAATTAAAATGTGTCGGCAGTGCTAGGTGTAGATTTATCAACACGAAATTTCTTTGAAGAATTCAAATAATGATTCATTTGCCAGGCTGAAATGCATGCTATTATAATGATTTAGTTAAAGCGGCAGAATTTAATGCACCGACGTCCGTTATGCAATTCAAATTCATGAGCGCAATCCTATCCATTGACAAAATCTATAAAAATAACAAGCATAAACCGCTTAAATTATGAAATGCCATTTACTACACGCCACTATAAAAATACAAGCAAAACGAACCGGCCGTCAATGAACGAAACTTTTTGTCCTTTTTCTCACATGCAGGCTCATTAAAGGGAACAAATAAAAACTTTATTTCCCGCGGATTGTCGATAGTACGCGCGTTGTGCCATACATATTGTTATTTAATTCGTCCATTCATCGACCGGKGCATTTTTAAATAACAGGGGCATTAACTGTCGCATAAAAATGTCGTTTACCTTTTGCACTTTTTTTCGCATTCAGCGAAAGTGATGTCAGCTGTTGGTGTTCGCGTGCAGTATCCGACGGGCGTTGAGGCGCCATTTGGTCTAGCGACGGCACTGTACCGGACGCTGGCAAATCAACTTACCGGATTCTTAATCTGAAAATTTTTGTATATATTAGAGAGATTACATAGATATATTTCGCCTAAGATTTTTTCGTGTCCCTAAATTCTTTGGAAAAACAAATAGTATAGCCGAACCGTCGCAAATACCTTATTTTGTGAATTATAATTGTTTGCCAATTTTAGATTTTACATAAATAAAAATAAAATAGGACAATAATACATTTGCTAGTCGTAAGGTAACTACAAACCAAAATATTTAAGGAAAAGGAACAAGTTTATAGTTTTAACACAAGTTTGAGGACATTTAACATCAACTAGGCAACTTGTTTCAAGTGAAGGTCACTTGAAATTTATTTATTTTTAAGATAAATATCTTTTTGCATCTTTCCCATGGAACTTGATGAAAACTGCACCACTGAAAGACTATTACAATAAAGCTGCGATAATATTATATACAGCTATTCTTAGTACGAATATTTTTAATTTTCCTATATTTCTGAAGTACCTATTTTGAAACAGTAAGCTATTAATAAATTATTTCTTCATTATGTAATATTAAACCTGGGAGTATATAGTAAATAGGTACTACAAAGAACCTAGTGTGTAGTTTTAAATAGACTAACTAATTAAAACTGTTGTGCACACAATAGGTACATTTTTACATTTTCATTCAATAATTGACAAATTTTCACACTATTATACACCTTGTTGCACGAATGATAATGAGCCTGGCGAGATTTAAAATGAAACTCGTACATTGCCAGATTAATGGGAAGACTAACATATTAAGATCCCCCACATGTTAGGAACGTCCAACATTTCACATATAGGAAATGAAGGTAAAACGTGCCACGTACTTCTATTCGTATCATAATTTGCAATGTACGAATTGTGATATTTCTTTTTGCTCTTTTTGTTTTACCCCTCCCTCCTCGCGGAGGGGCCCCACATGATTTAATCCGGCACTGCAACTCAAAATTGAAAACTAATCCATACTTCTCTAAGTGGAATTGTTAATAATTAATTCTTCTTTAAGAAAATTATGCTTAAAGTGCAATCCACTTTATTCTTTATATTGTAAAGTGCTTTCGGCTAACAAGTAGCCATCGTCAGTACATTCAACATTAAAAAAAATAAAAGTTTCTTTTTTAAGATGTTGATTGTACTGACGATGGCTACTTGTTAGCCGAAAGCGCTTTACAATATAAATAATAAAGTGGATTTCGCTTCAAGCATAATTTTCTTAAGGAAGAATTGATTCAAAATATATTTGCAAAGCAGAATTAACATGGGTAATTGTTTTTCGCCTTAAAGAATATGAAACATACAGAGCTGTATCGTTTTGTAAATTTTGGCATAAACTTCAATTATTTGTTTTAATTAAATTGGAATTGTTAAAGTGTCTACTATTTTTGAAAAATGTTTACTCAATAACAATAATGTAACATATGCTCAAAATGTTTGCC
The DNA here is from genome assembly GCA_025024175.1 of Rhyzopertha dominica. Classification (NCBI taxonomy): domain Eukaryota; kingdom Metazoa; phylum Arthropoda; class Insecta; order Coleoptera; family Bostrichidae; genus Rhyzopertha; species Rhyzopertha dominica. The sequence goes on from QCXZ01000064.1 coordinate 40,710,303, forward strand.
CCGCTGTTTTCATGACCTTGAATTTGTGCTCAAAACAACCTTTTAAAACGTATTAACATTTCTGAGCCTACATGCATCACGTATCTTATTTCCTAAATGTTCTGCAAAATCCATAAGTGTTTATCATTTTCGTAGAAAAATCGACAGAATTAAGATCCAGATTTCTAGGTGGCCAAGGATTAATTAAACCTATATATGGGTTAGGTAAAACCAAATCAAAATGATTTTGCACTATTTTACCATAATGCACTGGTGTCCCATTTTGTTGGAACCACAGACCACTGGTAAAACGTTTATTATAATATGTAAATAAGTATTTACGTTTGAGCTGTTGCGAAACAATAAGGTCCAACGGTTTGATTCCACAATATTCCACGCAAGACATTATTAGCTATTATGTTTGTTAACTCCATCATTACTAGAAAGTGAAGAAACAAAAGTTATCGTAATATCTGGCAGTCAAGTTTTGCTTATCTAGAAAAAGTTAAAATAGCTATTCTTTTAGGATAGTCCATCCTTTTTAAATTTTGAAATAATAATTTACAGCGGTTAATTATTTGGTGTACTGAAGAGATACTAATTTCATAGCCAGGGTCCATTGCAGTTCTCTCTCATTAACTCAAGTTACCATAAATTAAAATAATCTGTTTTTTTGTTATTTGAATAAGATTTGACTTTTAATAAACACAGTGACTGACAACATAGTAGTCATGGATTCCCAATAACCATGTTGGTTTTGAAAATGTATTATGGGTTGCATTTGCAATTCCTTCGAGCTTATTATCACTCGTGAAAAACCTTGTATATTTAATGTACGACTACTTAAAATTTTTTTATAGAACTTGACCGGATTTTTACTGAATAACTTGTCGACCAAGTTCCATTAAACAGTAAAATGTAAATACTAAATACTACTACTAATGCTTAATACTAGTCTAGTACTAGTCTTCAAAGCAGTGGTATTTGTTTTTAAAACTTGATTTGTAATAACCATTCTATAAATTTTAATGAAAAATCACATTCGCTTAATTGACTTTTGACCAATTGTTGAATTTGAGGGTTGAATCACAATTTATTTTTTAATGAAGGTCTTTTAAGTTGGCAGCATCATATTGCGCATTTATGTTAAAATGCCTGGAAGCCTTTAGGCAGTTCCAACTAATTCCATAAAACTTGCAGCTACACCTTCCTACGCCTGATAGTATACGCTTCTGTTTTCGAAAGGTGTTAATTTAACGCTATCTCCATCAATTTTTCAATCTGCCTCAAAAGCTAGCTTCAGATAGCTTCAGTTCCGTTTTCTTGATTAGCAGTAAAATCGTCTGATGAAGTTAATCGACAGTTTTTGCTGAATATTCCTTAAGTAACTTTATAATCGTATCCACAAGTAATATGTTAGACTTTGTCTTCTAGGAATTAGACTAAATAACAATGCATAATAGCAACAACAACAACAACAATAATAATAATAATAATAATAATAATAATAATAATAATAATAATAATAATAATAATAATAATAATAATAATAATAATAATAATAATAATAATAATGATGATAATCTTTATTCATAATGATAACCATATAGGTTTTACAAACGTCAAAAACGATTCGAATTGTTTTTTATGAAAATATTACGCACTAAAAGTTTTTACAGTTTTAAATAAATCGTCAGTGTTACAGAAGGCTTCAGATATTAAATAAGTCTTAAGATGACTTTTAAACCTTTTATATCTAAATATTTAATATTAATCGGCAGAGAATTATAGAATTCGATACCGAGATATATTCACTACTCATTGATTTTGACAATCTGATTTTTTTAGACAATCGTTGTTCTTTGTGCGTTTCAAGCTAGCAGTATTTTATTTATTGCTAGTAAACTCTAAAATATGTAGTGCAAGGGCAGTGTTAATATTTTCGGACCCACGAAAGCTTGAAATTTAAATTTCCCAAAATTCTAACAGCTTTTCGCTGCAACTTAAACAATTTTTTTTTATACTTGCATGACCCCACAATATCAGGTCGTAGCACGCATGAGATTATATTAAAGAAAACTAGGCATTTGTTAGACTTCTTTATTCTTAACAAGAGCAGATTTTTACATAATCTCCTTGCTAGGAAGTCACCATAATGTTGCCAATTAAGTTGGTGATCAAGATGTACACCTAAAAATTTCGTAGATTGGATTTGGTCAACAGGTATTGTATTACTATTTTTATGTACATCTTTTATACATTATAAGAATTTAAGTTTTGGTTTGAAGGCTTCCATGGTTATTGTCGATGACATGTTGTTTTCCGGGCTGGTTCCCACATTGCTTATTTGACCTTGACGTTGCGACAGTCATGTCGGTCTCATCCTCAGAAGTTTCAGAGCTAATTCTGAGGAAGACACCGGTATGAGTGTCGAAACGTCAAGGTTAAATAAGCAACGTGGCAACCAACCCGGATAACAAGAATTTAAGTTTGTTTTCAGAAAACCATTTAAATGCTATTGACCGTGCATCCTCATCATTCTGCAAAGCTTCTGATAAAGATTTGTTTCTATCAAATAAAGTTGTGTTATCACCAAACACTTGTTTCCTATAAAAGACAAGAAGTCATTAATATAAATTAAAAATAGTAACGGTAATCGATCCTTGTGGGACCCCGAACTCTAAGAGTAAGCTATTTGACAATGTAAAACTAGATTTGAGTTCCTGTGTTGTTTGTTAAAAAAGATATTAGCATTTTACAACTTTTTGGGTAAAGATATATAGTTTTCTCAATATGATAGACAATCAAAAGCCTTCGACAGATCAAGACAAGGGCATACCACATATGCACTATTCTCAAACGTTGAGTATAATTTTAATTTTTAATTTCTAACTGTAAACCCTGCTACCTTGGCCACAATCTGCGAGCAGGATGTCTGAAAACTATTCCTGCTTCTGCAGCTATAGTCTTGTTTTAAACTATTTCAAACTTCAGATCAGCCGCACTTATCGTTTCTTGAGTTATAAAAAACAAGGATTGTAGCTGTCTGGCAAGTTGTGACTTACGGTGAAGGGCCACAATTTTTGCCTCTGTCATTCCTAATACCCCTAAGGTTTAAAGCAGGAKGAAGCTGGAAAATTGCCGCAGAAGCAGAAATAGTTTCCATATATCCCGCACGCAGGTTGTACGAGTATAGTTATATTAAAAGGGGCTTATTATTGAAGAGCTGTATTACTTCCAATTAATCCGTTTATGCAATTTACAGTAAATGTTTTTGAAATTAGACAATGTTTTCATGTTGCGCAGTACTCCGCGCTTCCTCCGGAAGGCCCAGCCTTCGCAAAAGATGATGCCGCGTAAAATTTATTCATGAGTCCATGAATATATTTTCAGGAGTGTTGCTTGGTATTTACGCGCGAGTCACTTTTATAAAATATAAACAGACTGCCAAGTGTTAAAATTCATTAAATTTCGCACGTGAAGGTGATTTGCAGGGACTAATTACATCCACGGTCTGTAAACAAGATGTGTGTGCAAAAGGACCTGTGACGGATGCGTGGGCACAGGAATGAATTTCTGGTTGGAAGGATAAATGGAAATAGAAATTTGAAGCGGCGTTTCTAGAAGGCTCACTCACGTTTCGCATCATCTAAACTGAACGTATATCGATTACACTCCTACAACGCAATTAAAACCAGTCAAAAAATAACTGACAGGAGTTTATGAAACGGCCCATTATAAACAAGATTATTTTCTTTTATTTTTCGTTACTTAATAGAGCTAGTAAAAGAGTTTTGCGTGTCATGATTGTGCTCTGTTTTGCCTAATGCCAGATCTTGTCCCTGATAATCAGCAGAATCATCTTCACTATCTGAGTCATAATCCATTTCATGCTCAGTTTCTCTAAGTGACTGTATCCCGAGCAACATCACTACTATCGGGACTATTATAAGAGTGGGAATCACAATGTACGCCATACGCCATCTTTACGAAAAGTTTTGAAAAATGAGGTAGTTTAATGAATCTACGTGAACGATCAGCATTACTCCTCTTGGCATGTTTCTAATAACAAACAAAGTGCAGACTTAATTTTTAATAATTGCCGATTTTTCACTTATCACTATTATCACAAAACTATCTCCAACACCCAAAAGTGAACCAGACAGTGACCTCATCCTAATTTTATTCATATCTGCATTCTCACTTTCACTGTCATATACCTGTATACTAGATTATATTAGATATATACATGGTCAACCTTCCACATAACCTAACTTAATCCAGACACAAACGATGACTCTGCGTTATTTCATACGCTTTTCCCGATTTTAAGAAATTTCGAAATAGGTGTATAGAATCTGTATCTGTGGACATCCCAGAAAATCCTAGAGCAAAATCGGGACACCCTCAGACTTCCTTAGACATTCCTTCATTTCTTTGGACATCTTCAAACATCTCCGGATACACCTAAACCTGTACACCACAAATCCCCAGCGGTTTACCCTCGTATTATACTGGAACCTAAAACCCTTAACATCTTTGGAAAACATAAACTTTAAAACAATATGTGGTAACTTCTGATGCTGACGTGAATTGTACTAAAGCTTGAAAAGCAAAACTAACAGACATTAAAGAATTGTTTACCAAAAGATGTATACAATGCTAACGAAGCTGACTAACAAAAATTCTGGCTAGAAAATATTAAATGTACCAGTAGGTTCGGGGGCTTTTTAATAACTTCATATCGACAACCTATGTTTAAAACGATTGTCTAGTAAAAACAAAGCTAAATGACAACATTGTGGCTAAAAAAGCTTGACAACAAAATAAGGAAACAAAATATTGTTTTTTCTGCTTCCTAACACTGCACTCTGTTATCGAAAATTGTATGATTGAGTAGTGAATAACTTTAAAACGGACTGTAAACATTCCAACAAAAAATTGTCCTTTACTCGAAAATGCAGCTACAATTATTTGAAATGGTTCTAAGAAAATAAGATTCTTAAAAAATGACCTGCTATAGTAGAATTTTTATTAGGAACATTAAATTGTGGCGATTTAACTTTTGAATTAAACAAGACACATATACATATATTCATAGCGTATACTTGACAAACTCCGCATACATTTAGTACAGTGGTTAGACCAAACATTCCAGTTTTAATGTTGAAGATAACTTTGAAAGTATTGTTACAGAAATTACATATTACATGTATATTCTATACATTAAGCTTTTCAACCTAATTTAGTTTTTAATACTGTATTATTTTCATGCTGTAAGATGTACGTTTTGTTTACTTGTACCTCCTGGGTTCGTCCTGTAGCGCTTGTACTTGCTAAAACAAAAACGTTCTCTCGACGGGGCAATACCTTAGGCTCGGTGAGCAGGAGTTATAACGAAATTTTTCGTGCACGTTCCCCAACCCCTTATCACCCACTCCTGGGCGGAGCCGGGACCCCGAGGTCATCCATCAAGGTCCCTTCGGGTCCCACACCAAGTATGTCCGGGGAAACGGCCATGCTTCCCACTGCCACCCACCCCTACACGCCTGCCGCAAAGCAACCCCCTGGTCGACGATCGACTTAATGCGCCCCGCGTACAGTTACGCACGTTTATTAGCTAAGATCGCTGGACTGGAGGGGAGATGCGAGCGGACGCTCAAAAACAAGCAGATCGTACAAGAATGTGACGCGAATGGAATATACGATACAAATTAATATTTAATTTTTAGTCAAAACTGCTTAAGCGTTAGGCCCGTAGCTAGGTGGGGAGAGTTAGCATTGTCCATTCTAAAAAAAAAATATGATTTGTCATCTTCATTTCAAACATTTTTGTTTTTTGTTTATATACGTATTTTAAGTAACACAGATATTTTGTTTTATTACTTATTTCTTTCGTAAGATTTACTGTTATATTCATTTGTTTATTTTGAATGTGCTATTATACAGGGTCATTCACGAAAGTGGCCTATTAGAAGTTTATGGGAACATATGAATCCATCATGTTTTGTACGTGGAGGTTATGCAGTAAGATCTATCCTACTATAATATTGCCTCTTTCATGCACTTCCGGTTGTACCAAAATAGACGCCAACTTCGTTATTTTAAATGCAACACCATGTGTATTATTAAGTTTTTAGTTTTCTCATTGAAACTTGTAGGGTCTAAAGTAAATAGTTTCGTAGTTATTCACGTTTCTTTTTCGAATGAAAAAAACTTAGTAAGGTAAAACTGAACTGTTTTCATCATTTTATAGATCAAGAAGGACAGTCACAAATAGTTGTTTAGTTTCAATACTTACTACAATATCGACGTTCAGATTCCTGAATATTTCATCATGGAGATACTATTTTTTTTTCAAATGGAACAGTAAATGTAAATGTAGTATACAATTTTAAGCCTAGCTGTTGTTAGTAGTTTTTGAGATATTTGCCAAAAACTATTTTTGCTAGTTTACGTTGTGAAATAGGACGTAAGTGACAATATGAGGCGATCAGAACATAAACTAAGAGAACTGAATACTGCAAATAAAAATTAAAGCTTTCGAAATAAGTAAAACTATGACTATGGCAAATCTTTTTTATGCTTCAGGAATTTCTATTAATTGTTTAATAACCGACAAACTAAGATAAAATATTGCTTATTGACGGAAGCAAAACAAATCTTTCAAAAGAACTCAATTCATCTGGTTGAGACAAATTGAAGCAAACTTTTTACAATGTGGTGCTGTAAAGCCAAAAACTAAGAGTTCGACCAGTAACATCTGATAAGGAAAATGAAGTTTCGATTGTAGCTTGTTTTGAAGATTATCCTCGAGCATCTATAAAAGATGCCAATTCAGAGTTTCCAACTTGTCGATACAAATAATTTTCAAGAGACATAAATGGCACGATTACGAGTATATATACCTGTACACACAACATGGTTCGTAGAGATGCGGAACGAAGAGTTACATTCTGTAACATGCTATTAAGACATACTGAAGAAGTTCTTGTAATCTAAGATAACAAATTTAGACGGATGAATCAAAATTTACACGTTTAATGTATTTTTTAATCTATGCATTTTATTTATGACTAGAACTTGGATTGTGTATTGTGCTTGAATATTTTAAGAACAGTGGTCGTCGAGATTATTGATAATTTGCCACTAAATGTACATGGATAGTACTTTTTCAAATGGATATAGCTGCCACCCATAGTACACGAGATGTTGTAAAGGGTCTAACTAAAATGTTCCAAGACCCTCCGCGATATCCTGACATAACTCCTCTGGAGTTTTATCTCTGCAACAGAATAAAACCAAAGATTTACGTTACTACTGCAGCGAACACGTCAGGTCAACGCATTTTCGTGTCAGCGTATTTTTTTCTTTCTTTTAATGGGATCAGATTATTTTTTATCCTTGAAATGACCTGGTGTTTATTTTATACGACTGATAACAAAACTATTGTGAAACATCGGTTTCCCAAATAAACAACAAAAAGTGTTCTGAAAGCAAGTTATGCCTTTCTATTTATTTGATGATATTACAACAAAGAGGTAAAGTGACCTCCGGATCTTTTCAGGCCAATTTGAAGTACCTTTCAATAAGTTAAAAGGACAATTTAAAAAGGTAGTTTCATATTATTTATTTCCAAAAATGGCAGAACTCATTGAAACTGAACAAAATGTAATCAACCACGGTCACACAAAGATGTTTGTAATTTATTTAATAACGTAATAAATCTATTGTTCAATTACCGGTATTCAAATTAAATAATTAAGAAATAAAAAAAACTGTACATATAAAAGGCATCTTAAGGTCCGGATGTGCGAAGTTTGCTACAAATGATTTAGTTCTTGGTGTATTAGTTAACGTTATGAGTAACTCATTTCCGTCAACCACAAAATTGCTTTGGATTAGTCAATACTCAATAGTTAGGCGTTCTTAAAAATCCAATTTTTACCTAAATGGATTTGTAAACAGACATAACTACCACTACTGGTCTAATGAAATCCTCACTGTATTATGGAAGGAGGCACACAGTATTCCCGAAAAATATATGTGTGCGCTGGTATTATTGTGCAACAAATTATAGTCCGTACCTCAAAAAAGGACATATAACGGTAGATATTTACTGCTTGGCAATATACATGTCATAGTACATGCCAAACCCCAATGCCTGGTTTCAAGAAGGCGGCGCATCGCCATACTTGGATAACATCTTCCCAGGTCGATGCACAGGAAGTCACTGAACTATTGAATGGCCTGCTAGGTTACCTGATTTAAATCCATTGAATTTTCTCCACAAAATTAGCAAGAGTTGGAAACCAAAATCCGACAGGAAAGTCAAGATATATCTAACTCACTAAAAAGTTCGTTACCCAATTTATGTGATAAACTAGGTTATTAACAATTTGCACGAGGTCTTTAATTTAAACAATTAATTTTATGTAAAGATTTATTTAATTTAATTCATTAAATATGAACCAATAATGACACCTGCAGAACCTGCTTTCAAAGTACGTTTGGTTACTTATTTAAAAATACGATTTTTTTACAAATATTTTGTTATACAATTATACAAAATAAACACCAGGTCATTTCAAAGAGCAACACAAATCAGAAAAAAAATGCTTGACTTCTATTAAGACAATTGAAAGTGACTTGTGACTGGTTGTCAGTGTCTGCTATAATAGTGCGAAGGTGGGCTGTTTCTGTTTGATGGTTTTCTTGTGTTCAGCTACTTTGGCAGGTATTTTTCGGCTTGTTTAGCCCATATGTTATCTTCTATATTCTAAACATACTTCATATGCACCTTCGTTTTCATGTGCAATTTTGTGTTCTTTATGTCACTGTAACAGCCCTAAAATATTCTTTTTGACACTCCTTTCATACCACTGCTTTTAGTTGATTTCTATTCTATGTTACTTTGGTTGAATGTCTAAAGGCTTTCCTTTGTAGAGTATGTTCGATATTTACTGTGTTTCTTCTTTAAGGATCCATCTAAGTTTGTTATATGACTATATATTTTTAAAACAACACCCTCGATCCAAATACATTATGATTCTTGCAAAAGAAGAAACTACAAGTTTTAGATTTAGACATACAATGAACACCATCAAGGAGATACTACCACAATAAGGTTACTTTTTCTTACAAAGAATTCCTAGATATAGAGAATTTGTGAGCTAAAATGAGTTATACCGCGTGCACATTAAGAATCATTCATATGTGAGGTTATTGAACTGGAATATAAATTCTGACGAAAATAGAATATGCAAAAGTTTATCTAAGATTGCGGCAAGTGCAGTATTCTTTTTTTTTCAGGAAAGCAAGGCATATCGGCTGCAAATGTATACAATTTAAAAGCGCAGCTGAAATTTTATAAATAATAAACCATAAATATAACGTTGCTTAAGTACAAGGTTTTACATGAGCATTTACATTCTGTCCTAAACGACAACAAATTCAGAATACCTTCATTTGATATCATTTCAATCGTTTCTATAAAAGACTTGAATCACTGAAGCGTATACAAGTGCACGTAGAATACATAAATTCTGAACTGCTATTTGTATATCATTAAACAAGTAAACCTTCATAAATCAATAAAAAAAACTTTTTAAGAACACCGATACGAGTAAATGAGGTAACAAATTTACCGGAAACTACAGCAAAGCTTTCTTTCCATAACAAAAGAAAAATCAGGTGTTGACAAAATATTAGAGACGTATTACTACAGAAAGTTCGATTGATACCCACCCACATATTTACTATAGTGAAAACGGCTACCTACATTTGAGGTATTCTAAATAAATTGTTCGTGCTAACATAAAATCGGAAAGCACGTCTTTCTCCATGGACATATTGCGTATTATGGTGAGACGTGTGCTCGACTCGGTCGGTTGTTTTATGTAATTGATTCGGTAAGGCCAGAGAATGAATTGTGGCCGGTTTATCTCGACGGTACGTTGGCGCTCTGCAATGCTTGGCCGTTCGAGAGGCTATTAACTTGGCTCTATAGACATTGTTAATGTAAATGTGTCTTTGGGGTATTGACACTGACCAATTGGGTAATCCTGGATAAAAATTCATTATCCCTCCTGAAAGTGGAAGCCTACTTCGCTCGAAAGATAAATCGATCCATTATGGTTTTAATTAAGTGAATATTGTGTTGTGTGTACAGTACGATGGAGGTGTTGCTAAAAATAAACGATGGAGGCCGCCATCGTTATCCCCTCAGAAAATTAAAATCATGATTGCTTCTACGTCCGTAAGTGGCGACGTGTGAAATTTTTTAAGCGTCAATGTTGGAGGTTGTTGCTTACGCGCTCTAATTCACAAACTTAACGGAAGAGCTATGAAAAAATAGTTATCGGGTGTATAATCATTTTTAACCGATGAGTGCAAGATACACAGTTCTAATATTCAAACCTTTTTTTAATTCTCTTTCTTTGTTTTTTCTCTACTTCCCTTTGCTTCGTCTTTTGCCAGATCACTCTTCCTTAGTACTACGTTTCTTGATCTTGCTCTATTATTATTCTGTATTTCAACATTTGATTCGCAGGTCTTTTTTCTTTCATTATAACCATGTGCCAGAAACATGGCGATTCGTCCTTATATTGTTTGATATGCTAGCTCAGCTAGCTTTTCTCGAATTTTTTAAATTATTTATAATATAAACTCTTGTTGTTCTTAACGCATCTTAGATACCTTGCTTTTCAGGTGTTATTTCCATATTTTAATACTCGTCTGTAAATAGTCTTGTAAGCTGTAGTATTCTAGAAGTTGAATGTTTTTTAATTTTTATGAAATCAAGAAAAAAATAATAAGCAAATTAACAACATTAATAATCTTACATGGTGACAGAGAGGGAAAAAAATCTTTTAGAACATTTGAAAATTAAGAAGTGTAACACCAGCGCAAACATCTGGCAAATACTGAAATAGAAATTCTACTTCCAATGCACCTTTGATATTTTCCAAATTATAAATTCACCTTCACATCCTGATCACAGATTTTTTACAACAAAATTTTAACAACCTCGGTAAATAAGGTACGTAAACCAAATACGCACCTCGTAGTTCAGTATAATTTTACTGCTCTTTGAAAACGACCGTTATGTCATAACAGGTACGAGATCTTATTTATTTCTGAAAAGTAGCTATTTTCTATATCTCTTTATAATGGATTTCCGAATGGAATACAATTGCATTTTAGATATTAATTTTTCCTATGCCATTGCGGGCATCATTATCATAAACTGATATTGTTTCTAAAAAAATCATGTTCTTTACTAGATGGCTTGAAAACAAACGGGCGAAAATAAATAATTAAACTAAATGCATACGTGTAAAAATCTACTAATTATTAACGAATATAAATAATAAAGAATTAGGGGCGAAAGCATGAGAGATGCAACTTAGTTTCTTAACAAATATTGATTGACATAAAGGTCTGTAAAATAAATAACATAAAATGGACATTACTTGTGCTGTACATTATATATACAATTAATATACAATTTAATTTATTACAGTACTTACATTGTGAAGGACCAGCTCCTGCCAGAGGGCCAACGTTTTACATTATAACTTATTCCCCAGTTGTTAGTAATTGATTTATCTACGTATTTACACTCTGGTATAGCTAATAGGTCATAATGCATGGCTAGCATTTGACGCGGTGTTAGCGGAGAGTACGACATAAAAATGCTGACTTAATTGGTAAATGGCGTTCTGTTCTAGAATGTCGAATAATCTAATAAAATTAGTTTAGAGCAAATTCAATATTTGACAGTATTATTCCTGATGCTCATCCGGTGATTCGATAATATGGTGAAATAAAACGCATTCAATACCAGATTATCTTTTAAGGTATATACGTGGTGTGAGGATTTTTCGCAATTGGGAATGTGAATGTTTCATTGTGCCTTAAGAAGAAGTTGAAAATGTCACTTTTAGTGTATTGACAAGTAAGTATGGTGTGTTCAAAATCATCAAAGATTTAACAAAAAACAAGATGAATTGCCCTCGTATAATACAAAATACAAATTCATAATCGTTATTCAAGAAAACAGTATAAAACGTTTATAATTACAAAAATCCCTCTCTCGTAAAAAACTTTCACTACACCTATTAAGCAAACAAAAAAAATTATTTTAATAGTATGTTAGGTACTTTTCTGGTTCAGTATGCCACTACTGCTTCAAAACGCAAAACGCCTCATAGCCTCAACAGGGGAAGCAAAAGGATTTGAGTGGGGTAAAGTATTTATGTTATATCGAGAGAAACTGACGATACCGCTCGACAGAAGCAAAAGCGTCTTCTTACAACGATCCGGGTCGTTTCACCCCAATAACAGTTAGACGCGGGGTTCCCCGGTGTATTTGAACAGCAGCCCTGGCATTAAATTACTCCCATATTTTTTACAGTGTCCTAAGCATGCCGTTTAAAAAGTAGGCGCGCTGAGAGAGAAGCGGAAAAAGCGACGGGAAATGTCGATGGGCGTGGCCAGCAGCGACTTTCATTGGTGGAAAACTACCGGAAAAAACGCAGGCAACTCCCTCCGGATAAAGCATAGTTCGCGCAAACATTATTTTTGGATGCCATAAATTTGCGGGCTAAAATAAATATTTTCGGACGAGTAAAATGTTAAGGACTTTTCATTATGCCGGCCAGGATATAAAGTTTAGGGTGTATTAGCATAAAGGAATAATTTTGCTTAATTAGCCTAACTTGGTGGCTTGGTGGATTATGGGGAAGGAGTGGCGTTTTTATTGCCCAGGGTTAAACGGAAAACACTATTGAACATCGTCGGAAAAAGACAACGAACGAGAAAGTGTTTCCAACGGGGGCCGTCTGCAATCATTTCGCAGGCGAAATTGGCCAAAGCACTTTGTGTTGAAGGCGCATTTTTTCATTTTAAAGTAGAAAGTGTCAAGCATAGGACATTGTAAACATTTTGCACTTTCAAGTTTTCAGCAGCGTCGGTTTGCACTATAATGTAAAAATTATCCCACTTGCGCTAGGCTTTGGCAGGAGGATCACTAAAATAATTTGGAAATAAGAAATGTTCCCCCCTACGAAATTCAATAGAGTGTAATACTGTTACCCCTAAAATATTTTAGGAGTAACGCAGATTCACTTGAGGTAATTTTCCTATTAACCCTGTTAATCAGATAACAAACATATTTTACGTAATGCGCTAAAAACTTTTCGCCAAAATAGTACCTATAATATAAGTCAAATTTGAAGCAACAGGAGCTCGCATTACCAGTGGAACGGAGTAAGGTTTTATCTAAATTTTTATGGTTTTTGTTTATAGACAAGAGTCTACTTTTTTAATTTTGAAGCCTTACAGAAGGTAACGGTAAACCCTCACACTAACACTCACACTATGTCAAAAAAAAAACTTTTACCGGATATGTGCAATCTAAGAAAACTGGCAGCAGTAATTATTTAACCATATCTTTATTATAACATAATGCTAAGATAATTACAATTTTGGATGAATAATATAAAATCATTTCATTACGGTAATGCGAAAATTTTTCAACCATTTTTAACAGCTTCTGCGTATTTGACTTCCTTTAAAATTTCTGCGTGAACTTCTACGGCATAGCGTTCCGGAGATAAAGTTGCTCACTATATTCACACACGAATTATACCAACTTATTATTTACGTGGTGTGTGCCGGTCAACCTGAAAAATCATTTGCGAACGGCTAGGATATATATTATATATATAATATATATATAATTACCATACTTTATTATATAGCTTTAGCTTGTATGACACACCTCGACTGAAATATCGTCGTTGAGGTCAATAATTAGAAATTTGGCTTACCTGAAGTAATTGGCACTTGTATCTTAAGATTAAAAAAATAGATATGTGGAAAATAACGAAAAACAAAATTAAGTAAAGAACGGTATGCCTAAGCAAAGGGCTGTACTAAAGTATGGTGTAGCAAGGGCAATGATTCAATTTCACTCGCATGGACACTTCAGAAAATATTCAATACTCGCCCAAGGAGGAGCTTACGCCTGAAACCTGGATTTTCCTAAAAGGAAGGAAGGCATTCAGGCGTGTTTTGTATTCCTTTCAATAGAAATATGAGCGGATTATTCGTTATCCAATATATATTTTGATATTTTCGATTAAACAATTAATTTACAACTCAGTTTGTTTAAAAAGTGTTGATTGGTATAAGTAAGTAAGTAATAAAAAGTATGCCAAACATTAAAAATATGAGTTTTAAAAACTGTCTCACTATCAATGTTCAGATTTCAACATCTACATGAGAAGCAAGTTAGAAGAAACATTATTACGTATGTAACACCTAACACTGAACAAAGGTCAAAATGAAACGATATGTTATTCCAACAAGAAAACTACTACGACTCATAAATAAATAGTCTGGTCTCCATTTCTTTATAAGTAACCTACTCATTTGTTAAAATAAAGTTTGTACAGTACTCAAACTATCCATGTGGATCTTTTCGCTTTGCGTTTTGGTTTTAATATCGAAGAGAATTTAACATATCTTCTTTAATGCTGCTTTTGTCAAACTTTTTCTCCATAACACCTTCTTGAGTGAACCAAAGAACTGTACATCTAATCACTCTAATTTAGAACACTGATGGGGTAGTAGTAGTACTCCATTGCAATTTTCGTCGATGGTTAGTCATTGTTATTTCTCATTGCATTAGAGCCAACTTTGGCCTTTATTTACGTACTTTTGGCTGTTAATGATAACATTATGAAGGCGGCTAAGTTGTAGTTGTTTAGCCATAATCCCAACTATAGTCGGTAGGTGATCTTGAATTTCCGAGCCCAGGAGTTGAACCTTAATTATACTGTCACGCCCGAAACAGTTCTATTCAGTGGCAGAGCTTCTATGTCTTTACATTTTTCTGCCCACAACATATATATTCAGTATTATTATTTTTTCACCTTCTAAGAGCAAAAACTGGTTACACTACTCTGTACAATATATTTATATACATCAAGAGGAAACATAAAACATAACATAAAACGATATTTGAAGGTAGTTTCTTCTGGTACTGGCATATTCTACTATACTCCGATAACTGAGCAGGTGGAGTGATCATGTTGCGTGTTCTTMACGTAATTTTTAAACAATCATTTCATATTTTTTTTAGTTAATTGTTCAGTAGTCAAAAATTTGTTATAAAGATTAAGTCCGACTTCAATAAACAGCATCAAATCCGATAACGTCCTAGGTGCATGCAATCGGGTGTTTGCAATGTATTTTTATTTTATTAAATTGCCTATTAATAGGTAGCGTCTAATACACAAAACAGCTGCGATTGCTTATAAAATCGAAAAAAATGGATTGTAAGGTATATTTCTAATATATCAAAATGTGAATATTTAAAGTGACCTCCAAAACACTAACATATTGGCCGTGACGTCAGGTATCTTGTACATGGACGCTKGTTTACATCTGAGGTCTGCGCGTCACGCGTTAGCGTCAGCCCGTTAATTCATCAGTTTGTTGTTTGAGTTCACTTTGTGACAAGCGAATTAAAATACGCGAATAAAAAGGAAGTACTTATGAGTTATGACTTCTGAAGCGTCTTTCTTTATTACAACATTTTCTTGTATCAACTTAAAACGCATATAATTTTCCATATCCTCTTCCAGCCACAATAAAGTGAAAACTGAATGGTAAACACCTATAACCTCAGAAAGAATAATAAAGCTTGCATTAAAATGATCTTCACACAAACTGCGATTTCGGCATATCACGCCTAGTGGCCTTAAACCACTTTTCCTACGCTGATAATCTCTAGGAACGGTTACAAAAATTTTGTTAGCGGTACTAACTGATGTACTCTTTCAGCCAGGTTGAAAACAAGACTTGGTTTCTTTTCCATACATAATAGATAGTTGTAAAACTGCACAAATCACTTTTTGGTGCGACCTCTTATACCGTCCTTTCAATAAACACCACACAAAAGCTTTTCCAATACAAGAATGATTAAACAGCACGTTCCTCGCTAATGTTTACGAGACACTTGACGTCACGAGTTGTTTTGGCAGTGACTCCTAAGATTCGAATTTCAGACCTGAAATTCTCTACCTACAAATATTTTTTTTTTGTTTTTTTAACATGGCGAACAATATAAATGCACTTCAAGATTCATTATACATAATTTAAAAAAAAGTGATAATACCCAATTTACGTGATCACTCCATCTCTTCGGTGATCGGAGTATAGCTAGCTCATTACTGCAGTATTGTCGTCATTTGTAATTATGACGACTATACTACATAAACTTGACTGTTTGGCACGGGCTCGATTGTGATTTTTTTTATCACACAAGAACACCGTCCAAGCGTCAATCTTATCTTGAAGAAGACGATATCGCTGGAGTCTATCCCGCCTCATCCGATCGGTAAGCACTTGAGCTGTTCAACGAGCATAAGAGCGACGCTTTTTTTTGTTCTTTTGGCATTCTCCGCATCGACTATCCATTGCCGTGGTCCATTCGCTTTCGGATGCGATCGACAATCTCTGGTGTAGAAACAGAAGTCGGCCTTCCACTTCTTGGACGGTCCTCGGATGTGCCAAGTTCCTTGTGTCGTTTGATCGTGTAACTGACGATTGATTTGGCAACATTGAGCATTTCAACAATCTCGCTGGTGGTAACGCCTGCCTTATAAAGACCAAAAATTGCTGCGCGCTTCTCTTTAGCGCTCATTTGTAAAATGTAAACGTGAATTATCACAACTTAAAAGTTTCTTCTACACAATTTGACGTAGAATTCAAATATAAATAAGAATTATGTGTCACCCTGTATATAAAATGAAACAAGCGTATTTCTGGTTGGGACGCGAACATACATCTTGATCTATACCCTATAAGGTGCAAAGCCTTCGATATGTGAAGAGGACTAAAGGTCATGAATAAAACAAGTTTACTCAAACAGCGGATCAAAAGTCATCTTGAGGTTACTAACTTCCTGTTCTGAAATTATTATGGCTCTCTTTCACGCTGTTTTTCCTCATCAGCGGTAATTATGCATTACCCTTGTGTTAGATAGTGCAAACTTTAAACAACTACATAAATTACAAATATCTGGCCAATAATTGTACTAATCCAAAATTTTTCTTATTGAATATTACACTGACGCTTAAAACATTTCAACATTCACGGTTAGCCTAAGCTTTCTAAGCCTTTATAACACGTATCCGTACATCGGTCACGCTTAAATGAAAAATTAAACGGCGAGTCAGCCGTAGGCATTTTCATGCCACCACCTCCGAGTTCGAGACTTTTTTAAATGAACTTCGAACTTTCGAATCAATTAATGAAAGCCGGCCTTTGTTCACGAAAGCATTATTCAATTCAGACGAGCTTTAACGAAGAGCAGCTAATGGAATATCGACGTATCAAATTCAGATTAATTCCAAGGAGATGATTAATTAAAAAACCTCAGGATCTGTTATGCAAGAAATAGCATGTCCGCGATTATGTTGATACGGCGATGGATTTTCATTTAGAATGAAGATTTGAATGGTACCTCTCCTCTGTTTGTAGTGCTTCAATGAATAGATTAGGTTGATTAATTACAACAGCGCAGTATAATAGTATATTGTATGTCAAGAGTCGAAGGTGCAAGTGCGCACGCATCGTGGATATTGTGGCCGAAGGCTATACGGCTCATTTAATTGAAAATAAGAAGAAAGTTTCCAATCAGATTCATTTTAGTGATCCATCAGGAAGAGCAACAACACCAACAGCGCCTCATTCTGCAGCTGTTGTTGATGTTTCTAAAGCGGTCGAAAGTAGTTTCGAAGCAGTGGTTGTAGAAAATCTTGATATGTTAACGAATCTAACCAATACACCGGTTTCTTTACCAACAGGTATTAAAATTTCAAATTGCCACATTTCACTTTAAAATTTTATAAACATTTTCAATAGGTACCTATCTAGTTCTAATAAGTTTGTTGTAAATTGTACTTCATAAATTGCATTAAAAGTCTGCCTAATCTAATTTTTTCTGCACACTTCTTCCGCACCCATGCTGAAATTTGGCACTTTTTTAGTGTCGAAAACAGTCCTGTTTTTGCACAAAAGTAGGAAAAAAATGTATATTCAATTTTACAGTAGTAGCTCCTACTGTAAAAGTACCAAAAAGGACTGTTTGGTCTGAAACAAGTAATAAGTATGCGTAGGTACTTGTCTAAAGCATATTGTAAAGTAATTTATTAGCAAAATATATGCTGCATAATTCTTTTTCTTGTGAATTTAGGTTGTTTAAGCTTGTGTACTTATTATAAGACCAACATCAGTTTTCCTAAACAAAACTGCGGCTTTTATAAGAATCACATCAAACTCTTTCAAGTTTAATTTTAATAAATAGTATTATTTATGTTACCGAAATACAAGAATATCACAAAATGTCCCTCTAATAAGAAATTTCTAGATAACTGAACAACTGCGGGGTACTATGTATAGTACTGAAAATTGGATCGCCGACATACGGATTTCGCATTAATTAAATAGAAATAAGGCCCAGAAAGTTCTCGACACATATAACATTAACTAAACCTTATAAGAGAACGACATATGTGGCAGGTCTGCGAAGATTCGTGCGTCAAAAACTCATGAATATAAAAGTAAAAACAATACTGGCGATCGTATTTCTTGTGCAATAGTGGCTTGATTGTGACGTATTTTAGAGATTTGTAGGTATTTATTATAAAAACACCTAATGAGCTTAATTACAAATATTTAAGATCTTGCTAATAAAATAAATAACAATGTGTGTACCAAAGACGGAAAAGGAACGGAAAAAAGCATATAAACTGATTTACGCTTAAATATGCTGTGATATTTCATAAATTGTGAAAAAATTTCGCAAAAAAACATTCCTTGATTAGCAAGATTTAGATAAAAGTGCATAGAAATCAATCATATTTTATATAGTTTCCCAAAAAGATGCATAATTCAGCTATATTAGCTTACAAAACATTATTACTTTAATCGTGAATGTTTAAAAAGACTAGTCGCCATAATAATTATAATATAATACTTGTAAGCTATAATTGCCGTTAGTGATTAACTTTATTACTCTCTTACCACAATAAGTTACTCAGATTAGATGTAGGTAAGGTTATCTCTACGGCAAACTTCTCATTTTACAGTTCAATTGCGATTTTTATTACATTTGAAGTTTAGATATAGGTTTTACTACTTCTAAGATTATTTATACTTTTATGAAGACTACATTAATTAATAAATTAAAGAAAAAGCTATGGGGGTACCGAAAACGAGTTAGAAGAAATGAGAAGAGAAGTATAAATTAACGGCTAGCGAAACCTTCACCGACAAAATCTCAACTAAAACACGACATGACCCAGGTTCTTGGCCTGAATAATTGCCGCTTTCAAACAAATGTTATTTGAAAGGCGCTTGGATCTTATACTTCAAAGCTAGAGATTATACCACGTTCTTTAAACCATTGCCATTGAAAGGAATTCTCCTTCAAAMTTAAGTTTTAGAGAGTTCACTGTCACTAGTAAATTGTCATTGTGGACCTCATATATTTGTTGTATAATTTAAACCTCCTTCGAAGCTGGAAAATCAACCGTCTTTTCTTATTCCCTTAAAAGATGATGTGGGCGTTTTATCATTCATTTCTTATATAAATCTCTGGATAATTTTTTTCCGAGTGCCTTTACACTTTTTCTTTGATATATGCAATATCTTACATTGTCAGGTCACGATTTTTTCCGTCCAACATAATCCTTTTAACAATCTTAGCGCAAAAAATTACTTTCGCACATTACGAAACGCAAATTCCTTGTTGTCACTCGGGGGTCAAAACAAGACTAAAATCTTCTTTGCAGTTAAGTACAGTGGTTTGCAGGTACATAATAATTGTGATTCATTTCAATGCCATTTCCTAATCTGTAGAAAGGTTATTTATCCAAGAAAGATTTAACCAATTATTAAGGTACTTCAGCAAATGCAAACCTCTATCTTTAGAACGTCCTGAACACACACACACTCCTTCCCCTATAATAGATAGATAGATATAATAGATAGATGCAATGATTGTACTGCAGTTTTGAGTATGTGCGTTGTCTTCGGTCCGTGCGGTGTTTGCAGAAAATAAGATTTCATTACAATGTTCTGTATTCGATCCGTGCAGTTTGTATTAATGTATACCAAGTAGATAGATGTTATTATAAATTTGCAACTTAACAAACCATTTTCCAATTGCAATACATGTTATCTCCTCTTTATCAACCTCCTAACTCAAGTAATTACAATAAATCCCCAAAGAAACACCATCTGTCCATTACAGCGAGTTTCACCAGCAGCGTGCGTTTCCATTCTAATTTATTTTGTGAAAAACGGGAAAAAAACGACACCGTCAAAGAAGTACTGACGGGATGGTAAATTGGTCAGACGCACCGAGATAATGTGGTTTTCGCAGTTACGTTTCTTGTAAATACTAATTATTTTGTGTCGCATTGTGTGCGCACATTGTCAGAGACAAATCCTTTCCATCACACCGAGCAAACCCCGGCAGATATTTAAAAGGCTTAGGGCAGTATTCAGTTGGCGGTTTTTGTACAAAAATCGTTCAATTGTATCGTATGATTACTGAACTACTATTCAGACTCAGTCAACGCTTCAATGATAAAAATGCGCTCCACTATAACATTATATAGCAATAAACAAATTACGCAGGTAAAAAATGCCAAATTACTAAGAGGAAGGTAGATCAAACCCCGTAACTAATACTTTATTTCCTACTTAATCAAGTGCACGGTAGAATATTACTAAGTTTTGGATGAATCCATTTCAAATATGTAGGTATAAGTTCGCTTCCCAACAGAACAATTAATTAACATAAATCTTTAACATACTACTTCGAAAGCAATCTAGTGTTTACAGCTTTACCCGATTGTTTTTGTTTATACTCTATTGCTTTGCTAACATTTTAGTTTGTAAATGCCACTTTTGTTACTAGTTTAAGCTTGATTATAGTTGGTTTAGGTCAGTTGATACTACTTTAATTGTAGTTTCATGTTATTTACTTTGTCCCTAGACTTTTTTATACAAAAAATATAAAATAAGTGTAGCAAAATGTTCTTAACAAAAGTTTTTTGTGATAATAATTTTAATTTCTTAGCCTACTTTTAGTTTTTGCATGTCAATGCATCTCGATAGCAGCGTAATTCACTTGAAGATAATTCTCCAAAAAGAAAAAGTGACCTCTTCCATTTTCATCTCTTCAAGTAATTTTGCATAAGTTAAAAGGTTAATTTAATAACAACATGTTCATTTTAATTTTCAAACATGAAGAAATTCGGTGAAACTGATAGAGTTAAAATCTTGCAAAAATATAATATCTTGCTGCTTGGGCAATCAGGCTTGCGCGGCAGGGATATATAGTTGCCTGACTGCCCTTCTTGACTTAGCTGATAACATTTTACGAAACACTGACGTTGGTAATGCAAGTGCCTTGATCCTGTTAGTTACTCTAAAGCCTTCGACAGAATTAATCATGAGCTGCTGKTTTTAATACTGGGTGATGTTGATTTTTCCCATACAAATTCTCAAAAGCTATCTTATAAATCGAAGATAGTATACTGTAACGGATGTGGGTGTCTCCACAGTGGAGATTATATCGTCTGCAGTGGCTCAAGGCTCTATGAAGGGCCTTATTTTGTTTTATGCATAGGTATACATGTAACTTCTTACCTTGTATGAGTCACTGCACTCCTTATCATGTATATGCATTTCTCGTTAGAAATATAAATTTTCCAAACAAAGTAATTACTGAGGATTTGAGACAGTTAGTGCAAGTTTCATCCCAACATCAGATGATCATAAACTCGTTAAAGAGTTTTTTATTAGTATTTGTCAAAAACAGTGAACTGATGAAAAACTTTTGAAAATTAAGGTTGGTGGCAGTGTGCTGCAGTGTTTAAGGGCAGCAAAGAGTTTGGGTGTAGTATTAGATACGGAACTGCGAGTTACTAGTCACTTCACGAAAAAGATTAGTTATTAAGTAGCTGCATATATTAACTTAAAAAATTGTTTCCTCGTAGATACGTTCTGCCACCTAGACTAAAAATAGCGCTGACGGACGCAACGGTCTTGTGTCTTATCAACTACTGTGTTGTCCCTTATAATCCATGCCTAACCAAGCGGACGCGAGACGTATTGAGCGTCTACAGAAATCTTGTTTAAGATTTACCTACTTACGCAATTAGAAAATACTTCCCAGTTTCACATAAGCTAATATCTGCTGCTTGGTTGAGCTTGGCGTACAGACGTGAATTGCATGTTTGTATTTTTTACCGTACCTTTACTATAAAATTACCTTTTGTACTGATGTGCACTCTGAATACCGGGTTTCGTGGGTGTTTGCCTCCTCCTTAGCATCATACTGCCTTATTTACTAGGTCGTTTTCGTATAACATTTATAAACCATTTAACGTGACGGGCCTACTACTGGACATGCAAAAGGTAAAGGTAAAAGGTCCGGACGTCCGAAATCGGCTACAAATGAAGATCATGCTCATAATGTCAACGTCAACCACGCAAGTTGCTTTAGATAATAATATTAGTTAACCATCGGCGTCGAAAACGAAAAAAGAACAAATAAACGCCTTACAAAGTACACCTTCATCATAAACTAAATTAAGATGTCCTGATGAAAGAATGTAGTTTTCTGCGATGATATTGCATTTGACCAATGATAAACGAAATTTTGACAACTTATTACCTAAATGGATTTGTAAACAGACATAAATTCCTCAACTGCTCTTATGAAAATCTTCACTGGATGATGGAACAGCATCACAATATCCTCAGAAACTAAATGAGGGATCTGGTACTAGTGGGTAAAACATTATAGGTTCATTCATAAATGAAAACATATAACTGAACATACTGCATGATAGTATTGTACGCAACGATCGAAGAGGAATGCCAAACCGCAACAAGACCACGCTCCACCACACTTTAGGGTTATTAATCTTTGCCAGTATCTTCATAACATTTTTCGAGGTGGGTGATTAAGACGTCGGGGAACTACTGAATGCCCTGTTAGGTTGCCTGATTTACGTGCAATGAAATTTTGTATCTGAAGTCATTTAAAAATGTAGGTGCACGAAAAAGAACCACGAAATTGAAGAGAGAATCAGACACCAAATTCAAGAAATACGCCCTAACTTCATTGCGCAATTTCTAGAACTCCACTGGGGCATTGTCAAGTTGCAGGAAGTTATCACAAAATTAATTAAAACTAGTATTGACACCTGTTATTGTTATCAAACTATGCAAAAAGTACACCAAGCCATTTCAAGGATAAAAGGAGCAATACAAAGCAAAAATCGCTCGGTTGCCTAAAAAAAGATATAATCGCCATGGAAAGGTGCTGACAAACAAAAACAAAAATAGACCACTAAGAAATGAAGTATAATTTGCAAAGCAAATTTTGTTAATGACATTTTATTGTTCGTATATATTATATACATAAGCTAAAGTACGGACTTAATACTTCTGACTGTGTAGTTTATATGTTTTTTATATTCCAGTTCGAAGATCCTTTTCAAGCAACTTGTCTACAATTCTCTTATCCTCCAAATTGTATATTACTGTGCGTTTTATATTTACTAATTGTTTATTGAATTTTTCTACTCTATAGGTATATTTATTAGTGAAATATGGGATGTTTAAAGTAGACGAAAATTTTGAAATAGTAGTTATTTAATTTAGAAAGCAAAGCATTTAACTATTTTGTGTTGTAACTTACTCAGAGCATACAAAAGTCTATATACTTATTGAGGTTATGTTCACGTCCAAAGAATTATAACACAATAACTAACAATAACGGGGAATGGACTATCATCCCAATGTTCATTCCCCGTTATTGTTAGTTATTGTGTTAGTCTATATACTCTTATTGTGTGATCGTTATGTGTTTCAGTTTGACTAAAACATTAAAGCATCTACGATCTTGCCTGTGGAAATTACTGCCACATTAAGCTACTAATATCGAGAGAATTGTCTCCCAAATCAATTTAAACAAAAATTTGGTGGGAAATGGTCTGAAATGTGAAACACTAGAAGATTTATTATTCACTAAATCTTTTGTTTCAATTAGGGGTTACAACTGTTATAATTTTAAAATACGCACAGATTTAGTAAAAAGTCATTTGTTCATGACAATTATTTGTACTTAATGTTTATTAAAGTATTTCTGTAGTATTTATGTAGGTATGTATGTATGAAACAACGGACAATATATGTGATAAAGTGCCTTTGAGCCTTTCTAAAATATCAATGTCAAAATAAAAAATCGTTTATTTGCGCAGTCTCACGATTTTTCCGGCCTAAACTCAAAAATTCCGCTTGGCACGATCTGGCACTACTGAACGCGGACCCGGAACATCTCTCATAAAAAAATATTTCAGCTTTTTGTCTTTTTTGTGCTATTAACTGTATTTGACATACAGCCATCTGAGATCGAAAGCTTGTCATGTCATGCTAAATTTATATTTCTGAAGCTACTTGTGCTTAAATATTAACATTTAGGAAATGTTTTAAAAATGACATTTAAAGATCTGCTAGCTTTCATTTTAAATAAAAATTTTTCGTTATATAGTACCCAGTATTTCAGAAATAATTACTGCTTGTATATTATACTCTTAACTGTACTTGTGGCAGCACATTCGGCGGAAAGATCTTCTCCAAACATGCTTTAATAAGATATTATTTAAGAATCATCATATTTCAACAAAGATTATCTTCAGTGGGTATTATTTCTATCTAAAATGAAGTTGCAAAAGGTGTAGATATATGTAATTTAATTGCAACTTTTGCAACCACAAATGCAAGAAAAATAACAAACGAGATCCCTTTGCTTTTGTTTGTATTTTGTTTTTTTTTTGTTAATTAAATGTTAGATTTTTTAAATATATTTTTATATAATAACCGTAGAAAACAGTTATGAATTTTTTGTTAAAGGGACCCGTATTGCAACTTCGAAAAACGGACCCATTTTTAACACACTAAGTTTGCCCGGCATTAGGAGCGCCCCTGGTTCGGTTCTACACTACTTCGTTTCTCCATCGTGAATTTAATTACATATTCAATAACAAATAGCGTTTCTTGAATAGTATATTTTAAATTTAATCTAAAGTAATGTTTCTGGTTGCAGATAGTTCTGCTTCGAAGGTAAATGATAATTTATCAATAATATATTTTTTGTTTTTACAGGGTCTCTATAAATGATTCATGCATTTAGGGCGCTTATGGAAATTATCGATTAAATCAAGATTGATTTAATCGACAAATCGGCAAATGCCGCCTCTCAGGAAAGTGACATGTACTTGGCAACTGTTGATTTTTTAATTACTGAAGTAACCAGGTATGCCATCTTCAAATTTCTGTATTTTATTCATATTGCCTCTCAAATTGTTCAGTTTATATTTCGTTTCGGTTTTGGGAATGGGTCATATTTGCGACGTTCGAGGTGGTAGGTTCTTAAGTGGACGAGAAACAGATGCGCTTCAGTTTCAGTGTGTTCCTTCAACTGTTCACAGGTTAGTACTGTTTCAATTTTTATTGTTTGTGTTCCTTTTTCAATCACATTATGTAATTAGTTTTAAAGAAGCACCATTGTCATTAAATAATTCAGTTGTTTAACTGAAACTGTTCCGTTAAATAATTAATTAGGATACATGCTGTATTTGGAGTCAACGGTAACATTGCAAGCKATGCTGCTGTTGTAGTCTTCTTTTAAAACTATTTATGTCATTTTCTTAACTGTGTTCTYGCATTCTTTGATTAKCTGTATCTACGCAGCAWTAGTTATACGTGATGCTTGAAAGTGTGATGTTAGAGCCTTKATGTATGAACTAATATTTTCTCCCGTGCTGGGCAAACATCTGGTAAAAGAAAAACCAGTATTTTGCACCAAACCATTCAACTATATAGCTGAGTTGCCTCCCGCATGGGACCTCAGTACCTGCTGACCATAGTCGGCTATGCTAACAAAATTCTCTTCAGTTTTGAATCTTGAGAGTGAAAGTGATACCGAACACAGATCTAGAATTGGCGGTTCATTCATTGTTTTAAATAACAATTTTCAGCAGCATTGCTACAATTTGTTAACCCTCCAAATTTGATCTTGTTTAGTAATAAATTAGTTGTTTTGAGATTGTTTTCGTATTATTTATGATTACATCAAATCTCTCTATTTACGTGAGTAACCAGTGCATCGAAGGTAGGTTTAATTAAAATAACACAACGTAGGTAGGTACTGGACGATCACATTTCAATCGAAATCTCTACGAATCTGGGTATGTTACATTACATTACTGTATATATTTCAATATGAGAAAACGCTTGCGAGTGAGTAGTTTCAACATATTCTGTAGTGTTTTGTGGGATAATTAACTTTAAGGTTGCAGAAAGCTCACATTTCGGAACTGTAGTGTGACATTGATCTGCAACCTTGAGTACTATCGTCGTGAATATTGTAGCTTGGGAGCAGTTGCAAAAAGGCGCCACAAAGAATTCAGAATTCAATGCCGCCCATGTTGCATGAATCATTTATAAAACCCTATAGAATGGATCATTGACCATACACTAACTTTGATTCTACAATATAATAGTATTCTGTATCTTGGTAATTGACAACATGTGATCCATAATTTAGCTTGCGAGTAAAGTTAGAGTTGGAGATGTCAAAAGAAACAAGCGGGTAGCTGTTGTGGATATATTATATAATAGTGTATTCTTGAAATCAGTCAAGCTTGTTGGACTGTATTTGAAGTAGTGTTGGGCAATACGTATCGATATTTCTAGGTATCGATACTTTTGCTTTCGATACCCGATATTTTGTATCGATACTTGGTGTTGCGATATTTCGCTGATTGGTATCGAATCATTTATTTTCTACCAACCATATCCACGTTATCTTCCATTAAAATTGCGGAAAAAAAGTGACAACGACTTTACTATAGTATAGCATTATATTTCTTATATCTACTCTGCCAAACCGTATAGCATGATTACGGTTTTGATAAAAAATATATCCTTAACGCAATGGGAACTCTTCTTATAGAACAACATTGCAATAATGTAAATTGTGCCCGTATAAATAATTTATTGTTGGCTCTAATTTGTGCTTATAATTGGATTCTCATAAGAAATTGTAAACGTTAAAATTCCAGATTAAGTCTTAAAAATGGCCTACCTCTTACCAAGGTATGTGCATGTGCACTTTTTTATAATAAGAAATACAGTTGCAACATAAAAAATCAATGCATTTTATTTGTGTTGGTTGGATGTTTCATAAATTAATTCTCGTAATAAATCCCCAATTGCCGTCAATCCTTTTTTAGCAAATATGACTATTTTAGTTCAGTCTTTTTCCTTCTCATCAATGTTCAAATAAACGCAAACTCAGTTTAATAAAATTCACTTATTCAATTCACTGCCCTTGCGTGGTGACAAATTATTGATATGTTTAACATGATGCACTACTAACTGACGAATCTGAAGAAAACAAGAAGTATTTTAATTCCCTTTATAGCGATTTGCTATTTCTTGGATAGCTATTTATCCGATACTACGAATATAGATACTCAGAGAACGATACGATACGTATATCGATATACAGTATTGCGATACGTATCGATACCGAATATCGATACATTTTGATGTATCGCCCAACACTAATTTGAAGCGATATACTGACTGTAGTGAATAGTGAACACAATCAATCTCACCATTAGCATTAATAACTAGTGCATCCGAAGCAGTTTAATTAAAGATGACAAAAAGCAGGCAACTACTACATAGTCAATCGCGAATTTTTTTGGAACAGGTCCGGCAATGTTATATTACACAATATATATTTATGCCCACGTTTGATAATTCAAGAGCAGTTAATCAAACAGTAGCCACATGCCCACCGCCAAAACTAGAAATCCCATAACCTATACTAATAATTGTCCGTGCGGGAGAAAAATCGGTGGCATTTGTCCGACATAGGCATTAAACCTCTCTGACTGTCCGGGATAAAACTGACTTTAATCCTACAGTATCCGAGCCATCGGATTGTGATTTGTATCAGGGTATGTTTACAAATGAAAACGGCGTTGGGAAAAATGTATATGTGGCACCTGTACTGTGGGGTATTTAAAAGTGTATTTACCGGCAAATTGCAGTTTACAGAGGTCAGTTAGGTTCAGTTACAAATGCAGCTCGTATTTATTTTCAATTGGATTCTTTTTGCGCGTGTTCTACCAGCGATGCTCGTGTTGCAACACGGCTTTGAGTTGTCGCTTCCATGAAATTGGTTTTCAAACGGGAAGAATTATAATCGACACTTATTATTCATTTAGTGCTAGAACAACCACGTTTTAGGAATATC
The DNA here is from genome assembly GCA_025024175.1 of Rhyzopertha dominica. Taxonomy (NCBI): domain Eukaryota; kingdom Metazoa; phylum Arthropoda; class Insecta; order Coleoptera; family Bostrichidae; genus Rhyzopertha; species Rhyzopertha dominica. The sequence goes on from QCXZ01000064.1 coordinate 40,738,714, forward strand.
TACTTAAGGATTAACTTACGCATATATGTACATCCTTACAACCCTGCTGGATTGAGGTTATCCACTGTTGTGCTAGGGATCACCTGTGAAAACCTGAAATAGAATTAGGCACTRAGGCAGWGATACGACTTAAATTCKTTCAAGAAACAGTTTATTAACAATATTCAAATAAATGCATCTGTWAGAAAACATGTACTTACATTAAGTAAGTAATACGAACATTATAAATAAAAGTATTTGAAACAACTGTTGTAGTTTTCATTATTGCTAGAGAGGGTGGACTGATTTATAATTAACTTCACTATTTATCAGGACATACTTCACACAGAATGCACCCGTAACGCGTATCGCGTAAATAGCGCCTTTCTACTCGCACGAAGTACAGTAAGAGCAATGTGCTGATCTTTGCGGTAACAGCGATCTGAATCTAGAATTATAACAATCGTTTGAAATTAATAAATTTTAGTTTTGAAACTAAAGATATTGTGAGTCACAATGTGTAACCCGATTTACACATTTATAAAATTATACAAGTACTGGCTTACAGTTTCGAACATAGCCACTTGTATATCTACAGAACTATCCGACAAAATAGCTTAGCGACAAGACAGTTCCCCAGTAAAGTATATACTAGTACAAGTTCCTTTCTACCTGTATACTTTATGAAAATAAAACTAGGCATAAAGGATAACCATTAATTTGAGATTGACTTTTTAGGTAGCAAAGCGAAACTTGGTTATTTGATATATTGGATACTTGGCGTTTTCTCAGGCGAATTACAACATATTGCAACTTCCGGTTTCACCGCAAATGATGCCAACTTTTTATTTTCAATTGGAACACCATACATATATTTTAGCATAATTAGTTATTAAATAGTTCTAAGTGCAACATAATTTTACTTTGTTAAATTTAGTAGTTGTCAAGAAAAAAAAATAAAATTTTATCTTATTATTTAGAGAGCCATGATTACCATAATGTTATTCCTTTAGTAAAAAATACTACAGACAAATAAATTAGCGCACGTAAGTAATCAAAAATTGTTTCTATAAAAACTTTGAATTTTGACATAATAATCTACAAGAGAAACAAAATACTGAAATTAAAACCATTTGATGACTACAACATTAGTTAATTTACGTAGCTGTGTGAGCCACAAGCCATTAAAAAGAACTGATTTTTATAACCTCGGTGCTCTGTATGTTTTTTAACATTTAACAAATTTTACTAAAGTAGGTTTTTGTGCACTAAGATTTTAGATGATGACGAATTTCGTTTTTTTTTTCTTAGCAAGCAGCAAATGTACTCCAAACAGTTATAATAAAAGCACGTTCCTTTGAAACCGGTTTTATTTATATTTGGGAAAATTTTGTCAGGTCACGAACTACTAAGTATCCTGTGATACTAATAGACATTGAGTTTGTTTGCTATAGTTACGACTTAATGTATAATGTGTTATGCGGTTAACATTCGTAAGTTAATTAATTAAATTCTTTTCGATTTCTCCACAGTTCTCAAGCATAATAAACTAATGCCATATTACCTGCATCAGAACGAGCTGTGACAGTTGTTTCGGCTTATAAGGCCTCCTCGGCACAGCTATACTCCTAATGGCATAGTATAGATCTGGATTTCCTTATATACTTCAAGATAGGTAAAGTGAATGCCCCTACCTCGACGTATATAGGTGAGGGAAGCGAGATCTATGCAATGTTGTCTGCGTTGGGACTATATCTGCGCCGAGAAGCCTTTATAAGCCGAAACAGCTGTCACAGCTCGTTCTGATGCAGAGAGCATGGCACAGGCTTAACATTGTTAACAAGTGTCTTACAAAAAAGTATGGTAAAGTTATTACGTTATATTTGTCTTCTTTTCTTGTTTTTCATATTGCATGCTATTATACAGCATTTATGTTTGTTGTTTTATGGAGCTTTGTATTAATTTAGCGGGGTAATTGTTATTTTTTAGTATTTTAGTTATTGTGTGTAAAGTTTCATTTTCTAATTTTTGGACTATTCAATTTTATTACTCGGTCTATTCTGTTGTTTAATATGGCTAGTTTTTGTTTATAGGGGTGGTTAGGCTGATAATTTAGTAATCTTCCTGTTGTTACATATACAAACAAAAAACATAAACACGTGTAAACGATAGGGCAGATATACAAGGACTGAGTAATGCCTACAACACTATAACTTAGACACAAAAATACACAAATAAACACCCTATCACAGTCACAAGCACTCATATTTTAACATATGCTATTCAGATTTCTAGCGATGGCACAAGCATTAAGGTACATTTTATATTAATATCAAAATTGTAAATGTCACATTAATTTAATGTCAATTTGTCAATTATAATATGAAAAGTTAATTATTTAAAAAAGATCTAAATAAAGATCGAAGCGTTACAAAAAGATACAATCTATTTATTTTTATATAATTATTAGGAGCCTAAACCTACAAAAATAAACACGAGCAGTAACAAACAGGACTCCACAAAATAAATATTTGTATCTTATCAAGACAGTACTACTTTCTAATGTCTCGCATGCCTGGGCTAGTGAGAGATACAGGAAAACTAATGCAGCTGGTATGAGCATAGTTCAGTGACGCAAACAGGTCTTGGCTAAGTTGATACGTTTTCAATATACGGAGCGTTTTTTTTTTAATATTAGCTGATTAACGCTTGTATCTCGGTTCGTGTATATTCTCGAATTTTTTATTTTTTCTGTAATAAACTTTGATTATTATTACATCTATTAATGACAATCTTGATATAGACTTTTTTTAACGACTTATGGCAACTTTTTGCAGACTGTCCTTTTCTGCAAATATCTACGATTGGTCTTATATTTATGATTTGTCTAATAGTGAATATACGGATGGAATGTATTTCTTTCATGAGATGGCGCATGGTAGTCAAAGTAGCAATACAATTATCTTAAAATTCTATTTAAACATCTGTATCAGGCAAAGTTGATAGAAGTTGCACTAAAATTGCAAAGTAAACATAAACGATGATATTTGCAATATTTTTTTTAAACTCTTACTGTTTAATATGATTTATGGCTATACGTATGTCGTTAGCTTAGTTAATAAATTTAATTCTAAAAAGGATATCTTTGTATATTTTGTAAATGTATGAATACTGCCCATATGGTTATATGGTAGGTCTGAGTCGAAATTAACAAAGTTGCTTTAGCAACTTGCATCATTCTGGACATTAAATTAAGTTATTTAGATAATGATAATCAATCCTTAAAACATTTTTATAGCAAGTTCGTGTAAAGTGCCTAAACATCTATTACTTTCTTTAATAACTTTCCTAATAAGGAATATGGAAGTTATAATAATTGCTAGGTTTTGCCTTAAACAGGTTTATCATACTTAGAAGGGCATAAAGAACCAAATAAACAAAGAGGTCGTTTTGTTTACTAATTAGTATTACTAAGTATTACTGAATTTTCGCAAATAAAACCACCAAAAAATTGTGTTTGACAATACTTTTTGTCAACTTATATAGGTTTAACTTGCCAGCATAAGATTTATACTTGCTTGAACCACCAAAATAGCAAAATTTCAGTAAAATACTATAGAGGAAAGCTCCCTCGGAACTCGTACAGTACCCAAACCGCAGAAGTGACATCCAGTTGAAAAAGTAAGCGCCACCATTACGTGAAAGCTAAACGGTACGAAGGAAAAAAGTTGACCACCACGCAGCCGGTCGACTAACAAAAACTCCATACGTCGTTTCCAACTCGGAACGTAATTTTAAATTGATTAGAAAGCGCTCGTCCTCTGCACGACGATTTTTTGCCACTCCCGAACTAACAGGATCCTTTTCAAAGCTTAATCCGAAAAAACCTGCAAATCTATTAAAGTGAGCCCGCCGAGGACATACGGAATTTATAAAGCTAATGCCATTATCGGGCGGCGTAAGCAGCAGATCCTGCAAATCGCCCACCTACTCCGTCCTCCGACCAGTGGAATCCGGAAAGATCAAAGGATGATCGGGATCGGTAGGATTGCCCGGTAAGGATCCAGATGTACTTTGCATAATGTGATTCCGTTCCGGTGCACTTTTTGAATATTTTAACTACCAGTTTCAGCATGTGCATTATTAGACGAAAGGAGAGTAAAGTCCTTAAGAATTCTTTGGCAGCCCTAGTATTTCATTTTTCTGATACATGGCCAAAAATAATAAAATTTTGAAACTCGATAGGCAGAATTAGAATAAATGATAAAATTACAAAGAATGTTTTATAAAATTCAATAATTTTGGGTTTCTCAAAGGATATAGCCTCCAAAGGCTACATTTAAATGATTGTATGTATTTGGTAGTAGTAATTGACTGTTGTGTGTTTTTGTAGTTATAAGCCCAAGTGTTGTAAATAACAATGAAAACAGCCTTTTTTCCAAAATAGCTCTAATATCATATAAACAACAGCATTAATATCTGCAAGTCTAATTTTTTTCGCCTTCCTAGTAAAAGCAGTATTGCAGTATACTATATATATTTTTTTCATATTATACTAAGGGCACTATTTTGGAAACGTAACGATTCCAAAGATATTTAAATCATTACAGTGTACTTGGTGGTAATGACGTATAAAGAACTTGGAATTRTGCTTATCCGTATAATGTACCATTCACCATTTTTGTTAATACTGTGAAATATCTATTCTATATATACATCGTATACCCGATGAATCGTCTGGAGTTACTATGTAACACAGGTTTTTAGCACAAGAAAAATTGCTATTCTTCAAACTACTTGATTAGAAAACGAATACACTTACTGACTTGATATAAATATTATCAATTTTTCATAGCATCTTCTTCTAATCAGAATCGTTGATCAAATAATTTTTTTCAATGAGAATCTTGGTAAAAGCGAATTCAGACATAAAATTAAACCACTGGAACGACCGCGTATGTATGTTGTTTTTCGGGCTGCTTCCCACGTTGCCTATTTGACCTTGACGTTTCGACACTAATGTCGGTGTCTTCCTCAGAAGTAGCTCTGAAATTCAGTTTCAGTTCAGGTCAAATAAGCAACGTGGGAAGCAGCCCGGAAAACAACGTGTCATCGACAACAACCACGGAAGTCTTCAAACCGAAAAGCGACCACGTATGTATCTCCTACAACAGTCTATCTTGGGATGTGATATATTCAAAATAGGACATTCTTCTGAAAGTTATTTACCGTTTTCACCGCTAAAGTAAATATTGTTAACGAGATTAGTTTAAAAATTTCTCTAGGTACAGATAAATAACTCACAGGCAGCAAGAAGTTCTCTTTTTTCGAGTGATACTGTTTTTATAGATAATAAAGCTATTATCAGTGCAGAAATAGTAGTCAATCAAGAATGTTTTGTACAAAGCTTATAATAAAGTTAGTTAACCAGCATCAAAAGATCATGTTACTTTACTGCGATTATTCCAAGGCTCCCACTGCCGTGGTGCAATAAAGCGGCTTGATTTCTTGATCGAAACCGTGTCTCCGAAAGCTGAGAAATATCATATCTCTAGTGATAAACTTTATATCTACTTCTTGTTCATAATTATTAATACAGGGTCACTTTAAATGTCCATATTTCTTAATTATTGATAGGTCTATAAATTAAAAAATAATAATAATAAGACACTGGTGTGGTAATAAGATTTTGCTATATAGGAATATGCCAAGCGTATATATTATATTCCTATGAATACAAAAATTAATTATGGCAATGAATAGTGTTACAATAGCATTCATTTCTACGTGGCAGATGGTATGATACAGAATAGTAGTTGCTTTGAAGCTATTTTTTACTACGAGGCACCGAGTGCAGTATAATTATTTCTATATCTTCGAAATTGTTATGAAATTGTATACAATTGTGTGTTTTTCCGAAGTAGTGCTCTCAAGATAGCATGAAAAAATATATTAAAGAAATAATCTTTTTTTTCTGACACCGCTTTCGCTTGAATACGAAAAAAATGTTTAAACTCTAATGAAGCAGCTGCATCAATGACTACTATAAAATACTATTTAACACAGACTCATTAAAATGTAGCCTTTGGTAGCACTACATTAGTCTCATCCTGCTAGAAACGTCCAAAACATCAACTTTTTTAACTTCTTGGAGTATTACAAATAAAAATTATTTATAAACGAAAGTGTTCTAGTTGGTTGATTATTTTTTCAAAGATTATTTTTCGTTGATTTTGGAACAAGTACATGCTGTTGCATTTTGTGCAAAGTACATGGTGTTCCATTTTCGTTGCAATTGCAGGGCATCTCGGTAACTAATAATGCTAGAGGGTAGTGGTTTGGACATTACTGTCATTACTATGAGTTGAGCTGTACCATTGCCATTTTTATATCGTCCTTTGTTTTAAAACTATAACCAATTTTTAAATAAGTAACGTTTATTCAATTCTCAGTAGCTTGCTTGGGTATATAGATACAAAAAAATCTATGAAGACATTTTTTATGAATATTTTTATTTTGAATCTGGTAGCGTACTCAGAACTTCTTTAAAGGTTCACATTTTTGAGATATAACACAAACCTGTATTTTTTAAATGGAAACCATAGTTGACTTTGAATGAATACATTGTTAGGTTTATTTTTACTAGTTTTGGTACTATTCCAATTTTTGTAATAATTTAATGAGACTACGTTTTTCGTCAAAATGGATGTAAACAATGTGACACTAAACCATACATTGGTACTTATCTTTAAATAAATAATGAATTATCGATAAAAGAACTGTATGAGTGCCATTGCATCTACATATCCAAGCAAGACACTGAGAACTGTTGGCTATAGCTTTAAAACAGAATACGATATAAAAATGGCAAAGGTAGGTACACAACATAAAAGTAAGTACCCATCAATTTGTTCTCCTTTCCACTTAGCCCTCTCACATTCCATGTTTCTACTTTACATATATTTGTTTTATCGTTTTTTATAATATTTATTACCCTTTCCGCATATCTTCCTTCTAAATAAATTGTCATTAAGTTTCCTTAACTAAATTAATTCAAACTGAATCCACACTGAAACGTCAGTTCCAGCCAATTCAGTGGTTCCAGCATCCCGTACGTCTGCATATTTACGTACAGTGCCTACAGTAAAGTCAAAGTACATGTGTACGGGATTTGCAATTAAACATTCAGTGTGAACGATTTAGTGTTATTTCAAATGCCAGTGTTCCCGATAGTGAGTAAATACATTAGTTTTAGCCGATTGTCAATTCACTTTTGCACTTAAACCGCCCATTACTATTTCCAGCGTCCATGTTGTTTTTCAGGAAATCGGTACTGTGCTAGCAAAACACAGCCAACAGATCGTAAAACTCATTATGAAGATTGTGAATCTTCAATACTTAACATATTGTTTTATATTAAATATATTAACAAATGTTGCCCCTATCTAGAACTTGAGCATGATTTTGGCTTTACATATTCTTACGAGCTGTTCTTTGCGCATGGTAAATGTCCTACTGATAAACCATGTTTTTCACCTAATCGCGCAAGATTTAGGGTTTGGAGATCGAGAAGGGCAAACTATACGACTATTGCGACCATTTCCTCTTGAAAATTTTCATCTAACCACTCCGTCACGACGAAAGTACATTTTCTGTCTCAGATTGAGAGGACATATACAACACCTTAGAATGATTGCGTGTTTGAGAAAATTGGCCTGTCTTATAACGTGGGGATTGTCTTCACTCCAAATACGGTTATTGCGAAAATTAAAACTTCCGCTTTGATAAAACATGGCCTCGTCCCCCATAAACTGTTAGATATAATGTTTTCATGGGTAATAACAGCGAAACTTGTACTCTGAGAGGAAAATCACTAGGCGAAATTTATTGAACTCGCTGGTATAAAGATAAAGTCCTTGTTGCTTAATTAGCATTCCAATTTGAAAAGTTAAGTTGTGCATATATTATGAAATAAAACAGTTTTACAATTATTGTTTCGTTACTATCGTTTTTGGCAAATTGTAGCCTATTCCCAAATTCAATTATCATATTATGAATTCTGCAGTTAATTTAAGAATGGTCTACCTAGTCCAGGCAATCATCTAAGACTACCGTGATCATAAAAACCTAAATGAATTTGACTAACAGTTTAATATACAAAAACTATTGTACTGGACCACTGTCTTTGGTATTTCTCCGTTGAGTTGCACGAGAAAACCCATTACAAAAACCGCATACAAATTGCGTATCTGCCATCTCTTGATCCGTAATACACTCTATTTTAGAAGATACAAAGTACAAATGGAAAATGTCTGACAAACTAAACAAGTCACCTTTCGCCCTCGATATTTTATTACATAGCATATTTTACGTGTGCTTAAGACTTTTTATATTGATTTTAATCAACAAGAACACTTTTGTAAGAATTTTTAGAGATGTATAATTTCATAATATATTTCAAAAGAAAAACGTATATACATGTACCTAAAAGGTTACGGTCCCCCCACCTACAATTACGTTTTTTTTAATTACATTGGTTTATTAAATTTTCAATTATTGGTGTTGGTGTAACTCTCTTAGGAGAGTTTGTTGGACTATATTTTTTATAGGGTTGTAACTAACGCCCGGTAATTTTATGCATTTTGCAGATTAAAAAAATACTAAATGCTCGATAAAAAAAAATAAAAAATGTAGGAGAAAATAATAGAAAGCGCCTTATATTTTTTATAAAATCACAGTATAAAATATCCTACTTGTACGCTTTGTTCTGGTCGGTATTTTACTGAAATATGAAATATATATATAATTGTTCGATAATTTACGTTCACTATTGAATTAAGTTAAGCATTTTACAGCAATGCATTAGAAAAAAATATAAATGCTCGATAAGTCATGTGAACTGTTAAATCAAATTTGCTTATTATAATATTTTGTAATGCCTTATATCGCATCACAAATAAACAGCCACTTGTCGCGTCTATTTTCCAAAGCTAATCCTTATTTTGTTCGGTGCAAAAAGCAAAAGCAATTCCAAATAGAAGGAAGAGACTGCATAAGCGACCAGCCAAATCTAAAAGAGCTATTTTAGTTCAATAGGTAAGCGACGGGTCAATTTTTCTCTGATGTATTGTTGTTCATATGCCATTTTTATTTCATATTGAAGTTTTATTAGTGTACCTACCAAACAATATTAGAAGTTCTTCGCTGCGAGTGCATTTTGTTCTCCAATTATGTAAACAGTTACCAAAAATGTGTTTGTTTAGTCAATTAAATGTTCATTTTGTTTAAATTTATTATCAATGAAAATATGTTGCTGTGCAGCTACTGCTTAGAAGTTGATGGAGAGGCCATTTTTATTGAAGGCAAGTATCTACTGTTTCACCATCAATTTTGCATTTAACATTTAGCGAGCATTTATTATATTTTACCGAAAATTTACTAATTGAGGAAGCATTCGAATCTAGTACTGAGCATTCCTTAAATTAATCGAACATCTATTATTTATTTAACGAATATTTTTAATAATTCATCAAACATTTGAATTTGTTACTGCACATTCGTTACATTAATCGAGTGTCTATTATATTTATCTAATATTTATTATGTTAACATGCATATAAAATTTATACCAAGCATTCATTACATGTACCGAACGTCTATGATGTTTATCGAGTATTTGTTATTTTAACATGCGTGAAAATTTTATATCGAGCATTCATTACATTTATCGAGCGTCTATGATTTTTATCGAGTATTTATTATTTTAACCTGCATGAAAATTTTATATCGAGCATTCATTAGATTTATCGAGCGTCTAATATTTTTATCGAATATTAAGTTTTTTGTCATGCATTTGGATAAATTAACTGGAAAATGCAATATGCATTGTAAATAAAATATCGAGCATAATTTGTTCACCTTTTTTATATATGAACTTTTGACGCAGACACGTCTTACACCGCACTTTAGGAATCATTTTGTTGATTGATCGAACGCCAAACTACGAAATAGGTTGGTACAGTCTGTACTGTCATTTTGTGAAAATCCGCATGCGTTATCTAGCGGTCGCTTTACGAACTACAATGTGTTACGGTCCATTCAAATAAAATTACTTTTAATTATTATGTTTTGTCATGTTCAATTTAGCTCTAAATTAACTGGTTCCTCTACCACATATTTAAGGTATACGTCAAACTTACGGGTGTATAGAAGATACAGCTACCCAGGACCTTTTTTGTGTTATTTTTTGAGGTAGAATTAACCTATAAATTGTGTTAAGCTAGTTTTGAGACACCCTGTATATTACGAAAGTTTGCTGACATTAAAACCATAATTATTACAGTTTTGCTTACTTTCATAGAATTGAGCTTTAGCTATGTATACAAGTTCTGTGCCGCAGAAATCCTACAGAGATTCAACGTTATACAAGGTGGGGCGCAAAACAGACTGCTTTTAGAACAGTTTATCCTAAACCGTTAGGAAAGGGAGGGCAATGTGACAGGTGACATTCAGCATTTGTTATCATTTCTGTTTTAATAGACATCATGGAGCCGTGAACACTACAGTTTGGCATGATGGCGTGTGATTGTTTTGTTGCAAATACCGAGTCGGTTCAGCATGAGTATAGCAGTAGTTTCGTATTGTCAATATTAATGGAATTCTTTCTTTCAATGCATAAAGCAGCACATACAGTCTTGCACTGGGCAAATTTTGTTATTCACAGTAGCAATAGCACGCAGTCTACCAACAAAGTTCCGTAAAATTGGTGCTACGTGTTTTAAAACGACATGCGACCGCTGTTTATACATTACTAGCAAAATCCCCTCGATAACTTAAATACCTAAGTTATGCAGAATAGTTTTCTTGTCATTATATCTCACTTAAATGATACTTTAGATGTCGAACTACGTGGCACGTTTTAATAAAGAAAAAATAATATTCTATTTTCTAAGTAGCTGTCCATATGGTGTGTTGAGTACGTCTCAGAATTTTGAAACTTATTGGTTATAATAATTTATCGCACTTAATGTGTCAAAGCTATCGAATACAAAGAATAAACACCACGTCAAACTAACCGCAGTAGTAACGTGTAGGTTCCTAAAAATAATCGTGCTTGAAAACAATAATTCACTGTCATTTTGTTAAAATGCTTAGATAGATCATTACACCGCTAATGACCTACATATGCTAGCAAAACGCTAGCGTAAATCGGTTAGAGTTCATCTGAACCTCGACGGGCTTATATCCATCATTTATCGGCAAACGCCGCGGAAACAAACAGCACAAAAAGACCTAAAACAAAAAAAAGTAACTAATGCATATCGAACCGCCCCCTGTAAGAAGTGAAACTTGAAAAAAAAGAAGAAACAAAAATCCCGCCGATACATTCGTCACACAGAGGGCCAGCAMACGTACGGACGAGTCCGCGTGTGCGGACGTGTTTGTTCAGAGTTTTAAAAACGCGCATTCCAAAACAATAATACTCAATCAATGATAGCAATGAGCCAATAACCAAATGGGACGTTACACCGGTGGGAGGGGGATGTGTGACAACCCTGTTTACAAATGTAGCGATTGATTCTTCCAATGTTGTTTGAGCTTCGGCGATATGTCCACGCTGCTAGTGCCTCGTGGGAGTGCGGAAGTGACAGTTTGGCTACCTGACTTACCGGCGCGTAAGACGATGTCCACGCACCAACGCCATCTCAGCACAACGCACTTTTGGGAGATTTTTGACGTGCGCGGTTGGCAGCAGGTATGTTAGGTTGCCTTTTTCTGTGCACTTCTAGCTTCGTTTTTGTTTTTATTTACCTCTGACAACCTATTACAATGACGTATAAGTTCGTCTGAACGTTATTTTCTTTTCTACTAATATAATTATGTTTATTTCTCTTCAAATAAACTCGATCTATAGATGCTAATGTGTTTCACTCACTTCAAATTACCATTCCGTATTTTTGTGTACAGCGAGCCTCACCCTATTAAGTAGCACATTTAAAGCGCTAACGTAGAGTATTGATCTTCACTTGTTTTGGTGGTAGGCATACGCCATGTTTGCTTTTATAGTACGCTTTTAAATGGCGCACTCGTTCAACTACGAAATTTTTGCTTTGGTGTATTTTTTTATAGAATAGGTACCTATTTCTTCTTGAAAATTTAGACCACTGCACGTGTAAATAAAGTACACAGGCGTATAAAGTATAAATTTTTGTTTGCTTCATCCTGGAGTACAAATCTTAAAAGTTACTCAGTTTTATTATGATTACTATCATAATGGTAGCAGGTGTTTGGCAGTTGTTTGTGTTATGGTATACGGCAATGATGCAGAGAATTATCTACAGGTCCGCCCTATACTCACTATGCTTATGACTATAAATAAACAGCAAATCCCTATCGAGAAAAGATTTTGAGAAATAGATTGATGAGTACTTCTTATATTTTAACAACATCAGGCTTTTGTGTTTAAAACAAGAATACATTGTGATCCTCCACACAATTTTACTCATAAAACTGCATTATCTTTGTTATCAACTAACTAACTACTAGAGTATTTTTAAATATCAGCTTTTTTTGTTTGGTTAAATAGAAAAACGTTTCTTGCTTTTTCTTCATGTGTCGTTTTCTGTTATGTCGCAGTAGCCATGTAACAAACATAGTATTTCAAACTTTAGAAAACGGAAAGGATCAGTTAGGGTCTTCTACACTGGTGATGGTAAGTGAAATGTAGGTACAGTAAGMGAACATCTCAATACAAAGGTTAATGACCACAAATTTAAAAAAAGTGGAAACCTTGCTTACATGAAGTCGGAAAGAATGCGTTGTAGTATCCCCAGTAACGTAAGATTTTTCCGAATTTATACTCAAACAGTAGTCAAACTTATGTCAATTTTGATTTATTTCAAGTTTACGTCATCATCTATAGGTAATGGCATGTGGCAAAGAAAACTTGATAATGTTTCAAAGAAATGTTAGGATTTCTCGAAACAGGCTTATTGTTTGGTATTAGTCAGGCTCTATAAAGGCGAGCATTCGCAACCGCCATCTTTGGTCCAAAATGACAGTTGGAATAAGAATCTGAATGTGTTGAAAGTAATATGGCGCGTATATCTCTTACTGTTTAAAGGAAATTATTTATTTAAATAAAAACCTCACCTTATGCAATGATTTTCGCGAAGGTCTGTTGATGATAGGAGGTAAACACACATCTAGTTTTCACCCTAAACTACAAAACATTAAATTTATATTATACCTCACACATAAATGGGATCATCTTGTCGGATTTCCATAATCTCAAACATATACAAACATGCATTCATACATGTACATGACTCATCTAAGTCTATGGTTTAAATATTATAAGTAATTGATTCACACGCTAGGCAGAAATGTTTTTGATAAAGGGATCCTGTAAAGAGAAATATGAGAGGACGGTGGAAAGGAAGCCGAGAACCTATATTTTTATAAAACTGCACCGTTCAAAGCCTACTGAATATCATTTAAACAAATATACCGAATATTCTATACCTTTTAATTGTCAGATCTACCTTTCACACTATTATTGACCTACAATTTTTGGAATTTCAGTTATTGTACCACTTTTTTGCACTTACAAAGGAGCTTATATGAAAATATCGATCGCCGACTTTCGAATTAGACTGTTTTCAACCATATAAGAGTAATAATAATTACGTGGCGCTGATTTGTAAAAAAAATAAGTGGTTTTCTTTATATCGTTATCTCGGATGAATTTTTAACTCTCCAGAACTGTCGTAATAAATGAGTTAGAATATCTGCCTTTATGGAGCTCTAGTATTAGAATGTATCGGGAAAATCAGACCTAACTAATGGTTTATAATTAAGGGTTAGGAATTGGATATCCATAATGGATGCAAGATGAAAACGAAAATGTCTTTCCTAAATGTAAAGTTTCTGCCTCCCACAAAGCCTATCAGCAAAGTGTCACTATATATTAAAGAAAAATTCACAATTTTTTTACTAGCGTCAAACTTATAGTGTAGATATTGCTAGCTATGATACATCAACCATATACAGACTACTCAAGAAGAAAAAAAGTAGTACTGTGAGTCCACCAACTATACTGAACCTGGAAGAAAGAAACTATCAGTTGAAGAAGACGTAACAATTAAATTAGAAGAACGATACATTCTATTTATTTCAACAAAAATATAGCGACATTAATAATTAATACCTATTGTATAATTAAATTAAAGAAGATCCCGACAACTACATTTTAGTCGAAGTGGTGTATGGATAATGCTTCATGAACTAAATTTGTCTTGGTAGAAGCAGAAGAGAAAATAACAACTTTCTGCGAACGACGTCATTAGTTGCTGTGTGAAGATATGTGTCTCATGAATATATGAACGAGTTATCCTTTGGTTTAAATGTGAAATTATCTATCAAACTGGTTACTACAGAAACTGAAAGAAATGTGTAAAACATGTCATTAAGCAGGAAGAAGAACATTATAATAAAAGATGAACGATGGTTCCACTGATTATTTATCTTAATGAAGACAGTAGTTCGGATTTTGAGAAGTCAAATTATAGAAATATAGCACATAGTTAAATATTATACTAGCCTAAGTTCTGTTAAATTTATCTACCTTGTATTTGGGTATGTGCAGTTGAGAAATCTAGATTGGAAGGTTGACACCTTGAAATATACATCAAATATGAAAGGATTTGTTGTAATAAATTTAGACATCTGTGTCTAACTTAACAAAGTAACAAACCCACATTAGACAGTTAAAACCTCGGATTCATTCTTACATAATGAAATCTAGTTAACACTGAATGAATATCTGGCTCTGAAGAGTACCGTATAAACCCGGCTCCATACACATGCATTCGATTGCATACGGATCGGAGAATAGCACACAATCACTACATGTGAACACATCTGTACACATACACTCCGCGATGATGCTAAGTATGATTCAGCTATGTATTTTACTTGTAATGACCTACACTTAAAACATATAACACGCAGCAAAAGTAGTTAAACACATAAATATAAATATTAAAACTATCAAGCGCATTGTGAAATAATTATAAATTAAATAACCAGACCCAAATAGACCAGCTAAGGCAAAGATAAGAACCGCAATCACAAATATGTTAATAATAACACATAGCCGCTGAAATCAAGTTAAACACAAATATATATGTAAGGCAAACAAGGACATAATACATAACATAAATCAAAAACAGGCGCGCAAGACAAATATCAAGATAAATAAGCATTAAACAATACAAGGAAAACTAAATTAACTGTATATAACCTGTAAAATACCAAAACATCATTCACACACACTCGTTGTTTATTTATTAATTATTCGGATAAAATTCTTTCCCTACCTTTTGTTCGTTACCTGGCGATCGATACCCACACCAACATTCGGGAGTATCGTATACCAAAAACATCACGAATACAATATATTGTAAATATTGTCACAAGTGACTTATTTTTTTTGGACATTTGTAAAAGAATCTTGCAGGCGCGGAGGGGTAAGAACTACACCGATGATCAACTGAAAAATGACCTTTAGTTCATAGTTTTAAACCAGGCTGGCGAATTTGGACGCCTGGCTGGTTACAGGGAAATCTATAATTCCTGGCTGTCCTTTTAATCTGCATCAAAAGGATTCTCTAGTTCCTGAACCTTTCTATTTTGAATCACGCCTCCAGGCAGCCAATGGGTGAGCCTCATACCACTTCAGGCCCACCAACCTGCAACATCCATCGGAGCAACGGGTAAGCTCCGCCGTTGGATGCAGATTAATTGCTGGCATTCTGGTTTAAATTTAAACAATTGCTTGGGAAAGCACGAGGCCCCGGCAAATGTTATCAATTTATCTCCACCTTTATAAAACGGCCATGTTGAAGCTTACAACGTAACTGCCTTATTTATTATCTTGTTTTTGTTTGGCCCGCCCCGGTTGCCGGCCGATTCTTTTGTTTTCTTACGCCGCCGCCAACAATGCGGACTGACGTTGTTATTTAAGGGTTTAATTTATAATCTGTTTACGGGAAAACCTCCCCAGGATACAGTAAATAACGTAATTTCGCATTTGTATAGAGGCCTGCCCTATTCGGCAATAATTACCGACTTACATTGTTTGGAGGCGGACAGTTCACAAAAAATATTGCATAATAAAGCTTTAGTATTACCGCCCAGCAGCAAAATAAAGTTTAATGTTAATCACAAGTATCTTTGTGTCAAGGTTAACGTGAAATTTGATGAGCTCACATAATAACTATTTTCACTTGCTTGTGCGGTGCTCCTTGATTAAACATTTACTTTTTATTATTTTCTCGAGTTAATTGTGTGTTGTGGGATAGAGGACGATAAAGTAAACTTTGTAATGGAAACTTTCCTAGTAATCATTAACTTCAGAAGCTTCTTAACACAGTAGAAGAGCTATACGTTAGGACAGTGAGGTGGGTTAAAAATAACAACAGGTATAGGAGCTAAAAATAGTTGCAACACTACACAGCAAAGAAATTATACAAATGGTTAATGCTAAAGGTAAAACGAGGTAAACGAAAAACCAAAATTTCATCGACGGCACCAGAATTTCTGAGATTGGTGGGCACTATTCGGCACTATTATTTTTGGGTAGACACTAATAACTAATAATTATAAATAATAATAATAATAATAATAATAATAATAACAACAACAATATATTACATAGCAGGTATATAAAATATGTTTCATACAATTACAAACGCGTGCACAAAACAAAATTGTAGTTAACATAATATGTCTCATAAGCGCCGAGTTTTCAAAATCTCAAGGGGGCTCGTTATAAAATTGCGCCGTATCACCCCAGTCAAACATTTCTCAAGGTTAATTTGTTCAAAAAATTAAACATGTGTTATTGCATGGAAAAACAATTTGTTTATTAATAAAACATAATACTAAGGCAATAATAAGTAAGAACAAAATAAGTTATTATTTAAATAAATATTTTGATTTTTATGGATATGCTTTTAAGCCAAACCATTTAGCCTTTTCTGTTATATTGTTGATCACAAATATGTTTTGAGCTTTCGTAAAGCAGAAAACGGACGCTCCGTGCTACACGAAGATACAGGAATGCATAAAACTTTTTAAAAATTTAACAAATTCTAGCAAGAGATTTTCAATAAATATTAAGTTTTGAAAAAGACACGTCGTCTATAAAACAACTATGTAGATCATTTAACATTGAGTGAAACACGAGCTGATCTTCAGCTTGTTTCAGGTAATGGGTTATAAATATGAGTCATTTTATATTTTTATAAATGTACGAAAAGAAACAATTGAATTAATTCAAAAGCAGCCCATTACTAGGTGTCTACCCGATTTGACAGGCCACATAGAATATTCAGACCTAGCAAGCCTTCAGATTTTTTATAAAAATTTAGTTCTAGATCTCGTCTGGTGTTAAGGTCTTTTATTTTATTATCTCGTAATTTACGTAATTGAGGTAAATATATGATATTCCTTACATACTAACAATTTAATGCGGCACGCCTCACGCCACAAAATTATTTGTAGTATTACATTCTTTTCGAGATTTCTTTTTATTTAACGCATAAGGGTGTTTTCAAATTTATACGTATAAAGTTAAGAAAATTAAACAGAGAGGGCTCAGCCCACTCTGACTTATTTCTGAGAGAGTTTGGGCCCCGGAGCCCCCCTGTACTCGGCGCCCATGATATGGCTTATTTAGAAGCCTGCGTTCATTTCATTTAGTTGGGAGGGACCGCCACGAGAGGCACTAAACGCACGTATTAAGGTCATTGCTTTACAAGGTACCGCCTACACTAGTCTCAGGTTTGATCCCCCAACACTAAAGACAGAGTGATACCTTTCTCTATCGTGCGAGCGAAAAATGGGGTAGCAAGTATTGCCGGATTTTAATTTCGCCTAGCAACCAACGCTGTCATAGCTGTCAAATCCCGCAATTAAGCTTTTTAGAATACGTGACTTTCTAAGAGGCTGCCAGGGGGCACCTGTCAAAACTATGCAGCTTCTAACGTGATGTCATAGAAACCTCATTACTTAATGCCAACATCAGTCACTAGAGCTGGGACATTCGATTCAATTCAGATAGTTCAATCAGTCGCATAGATTCGGATCATTCAAGTCGTTTAAGAATCATTAACGAGAACGAGTAACTGAGTTGTTACACCTGCTTAAAGACAGCTGACAGCTGCAACATGTGTCCGGCAACAGTAGCCAGCCAGCCAACCGTCAACCATGACCGACGCGCGAACGACGCTGATTCATTAGTTGTGAGCTGAATGAAACAAATCAAGGCATGAGTCGTTCAATTTGAACGACTTGGTCATTAACGACCCAACTCTATCAGCCACGCATCCGTTTCCACGGTTTCGTAGGCGCTCGAAGCCGTGGACGCGCTGGGTGCCCCCTGAAAGATGTTGGGTGACGTAATCTTAAAAAGCCTAATAACAACCTTAATAATATAAATATCCTTATTTTGAACGGTAGTATTGTGGGTTGCCTTCTGCACTTGATCCAGATCGCTCTGTACTATTGTAAAGCCATCAGACTACAATTTCTCAATCWCTTGAAGTGCAGGGTAGAGCGAAACTGTTAAAATGTTGTCAATGAARTATTTAATAAATACAGTTTATATTTGTAATGCTTTTTTTCTGGTTGAGTACCAAGTAGGCTCTGTAATCAATGGGGGGGGGGGGACGTGCCTACCTAGCCCCCCCCCCCCCCGGAGCCGTTTCTAGTGGTTCACTTACTTTGCCCCAATAAATATGTACACTAAAGTTTACTAAAATAAAACAATTGTTACTGGCTGTACTTATTTATACGTAAATGGCAGTCAGTATATAGTATAAATTTAAAACGAAAGAATATCCAACGGGCATTATTAGAGTTAACATATGCGGATGCGCCACCTATCAGTGAATCATAAGATCACCCATCTTTCCAAGCTCCTTCCTCAAACGCAAATACTTAAATGTTTGTATTTTTACAGACTAACCTACTACTTCAACATCACCTAGCCATCAGGAGCGAAAACTACGGAAGTTCTTCTAGCCTCGAATATAGTCATCCTGGTTACAACCTAAGAACAAGGTATCAAGAATAAGGTGAGATTCAAACTGAAGATCCTCTGTATTCGTCTAACACACAACACCAAAACCAAACAATAATTATATATTATGTGTAAATCAGTGCTTTGTAGATTTAAGCGTGTTTTGATTCTGGTTGTGTAAATGTAATTACGTACCCGACACATCTCACTTGTATAAGTACTAGCAAGTTGCTAGTAGCAACCAACCCTAAATTCGTACGGGTAGTAGAGCATATTATACCTACCACAACTACCTTCCAGTCGTCACCTCTATTCGCTACAAAAGTCCGTTTATTATAGGAATAAGCGCGCGTTATCGCTCGGCTTATATAGAAACAATAATAGTTGGCGGCATTGGAGAGCACGGCGCGGGGGTGATCGCATCAAGCGAGTCCTGTCATCGGTGTGGGAAACGGGCTTGAATCTTTAAAAGATGGATAAATTCCATCCCGGACCTTTTGTAGATCTATAAAAGAAGAATATCCCACCATGCAATCCACCAAATTTGCATTTGCGTTGCATAAAACCTTGACACATTATATACATAAACCTTCCTCATGAAATTACTCTATCTATTAGTGGAAAGCGCATGAAAATCCGTTCAGTAGTTTTTTAGTTTATCGCGAACAGACGGACAGACGCGGCGGAGGACTTTGTTTTATAGTATGTAGTGATATTGATACATTGTAACGAAACATACCTTTAGCTATCAGTATATGCTACTAATAGTATCTTAGGTCACGAAATATATTCAGTAAAGTATGAAAAAGAATACATGAGTTTATTAGAATTCGTCTTGCTTTGGTCCCTTGGTGTACGAGCCGTAAGCTAGTACAACACCACCATTTTCTTGGGCATATAAAAGGAGTTAAGTTGAGTTAAAGGTAATACAAAGAATCACCCCATGGTTGCAAAGCTCTAGAAATATATGTAACAGTATATCATGTTATCTAGAGTGGCTGAAATTTCGTAAGACACACGATATGCAGAAATACATGTAAGTTATTAATAACAGAAATCGGTTTGTTAGTGCAGCAAAGCTACATTTCCAGAATATCATGGGTTTTCTTTTAGCCTTTAATATCAAAGACTTATTGTGTTGCATAAACATTACCTATGTGACTAGTTTCACTTCAGCCACTTTGCAGTACAATCCAAAAAGCAGCATAATTTAATTTAAAGTCTATTAGCATCTCGTGATGTGATTTGTGAACCATATAACTCGTGAGCATTTTATTTAAAATGCAGAATTAAGCATTAATTAACAAAACTATATTCGTGAATGAGACGTTGAAAACCAAGTGCAAATGTGAATGTGACACTTGATCTGGAAATCAATAAAACATTCATATGAATTTAAAAACTGTAGAGTCCACATTTCGAAAATATTCCTATAAACCTCTTGGATTTAAACAGAGCTGAAGGCAATTTTTTTAAATTGCTTCTGTATTGAAGGTATGAAACCATATAAAAAAGAAAATAATTTTACACAGTATCAAGAAATATCATGCAGCATGCTTAACATGATGCTTTAACACTTACCTACTTTGATGTATAATTTTTAGTTAAACATGGCTGCGTAGCTCAGGATTAAAAGCTGAAACTGAGAGTCTTATTATAGCTGCCCAGGATCAGGCACTATGTACAAATTATTACAGGAAGCAAATATTAAAACAGCAAGTGGATGGGAAATGCTGGAGGTGCGGAATACCTGACGAATACATTGGTCATCTTCTGGCAGGATGTACTATGTTAGCGCCACATGAGTACTTAGCTAGGCATAATAAGGTTGCTGGGTATATACATTGGAAAGTATGTAAACACTTTGGGGTGGCAGTAAGCGAAAAATGGTACGAACATCAGAAAACTGCGGTTACGAAGACGGAGCAGGTAACTGTTATGTGGGGATATATGACTGAACAATTAAAGCAAATCGGCCAGACCTCATTATACATGACAAACAAAAACGAATGTGCTGGATAGTAGACGTTGCCATACCTGATGATCCTAACGTAGTTAAGAAAGAAAATGAAAAGATGGCTAAGTATAAACATCTGGAAACAGAGATACAGAGAATGTGGCATGTAAAAGCAACAACTATACCCGTAATTATAGGCGCATCGGGGGTAATAAACAAAGGACTCCACAACCATCTGAAGGCCATCCCTGGTGAAGATTCTGTAAGAGAACTACAAAAAATAGCTATTGATGGTACTGCACACATACTTCGTAAAACACTTGGATAAATAGAGAAACCCAAGGCTTCTGGTTGAAGCTCGGTCCCTCACCCAAGAATGTACCTATCACGGTAGTGAAATGAATAATAATAATAATAATAATAATAATAATAATCCATTTTCCCGCTGTATATACAGAATATTTATACACTAGAACATGAACATATTTTATAGTAGACACAAAAATAAAATGTAAAATAATATTAAAACTAAACAATAATGTAAAATTTAAAAAATACCTAATACAAAAAAATATAACTGGAAAAACGAAGAAATCTCGAGGCGAAGTTCAGGTGTAAAGCAAAGTATATGCTTTACTCTGTTCTTCCACTTAACCTTAACCACTTAACGTTCAACATTTAAATGAATTGAGTAAGAAAAGGATTATTACTTAATCCACTCGTCCTAAATAGTACTAAAGAACAAACTATTAAGTTGAATTTCGAAATAATCACGAAATATTTCTAGAGATGAAGTAACGTAAAGTTTATTTGCGTACCATAACCGAAGATGGCCTCTAAAGGTAAAAACATCAAAGGAATCATATTATGTCATTTATTAGTGGCTGCTTTATATTTCAGCGTTAAAATCAAACTGTTTTATTAAAGAAAATTGATAGCCATAGCGCTTTCGGGTACGTATTTGGGATTTATATAGGTTCATTTATTAATTGCTATCATATCTTGTACAAATACATAGTAGAAAGTAACGAATTGATTACTTCTGATGTTAAATCCAAGTTCCGATTTTCTGATGTTCATTATATTAGTATATCTTGATTACATGCACGTTGCTTTTTATGAATAACAGGCCTGTTGGATTTTTGTTCATTACAAACCATTTTTATCCTTAAGGATATGTGCGTGAACTACTTAGACTGTCGGAATCCCAACGAATACATTAAGAAAACACCTTCACTTTAGGGTTGTTTATCCTAAAAGCTACAGTACTACTGCATAAATTTAGGTGCCAACAAAGGATCTGTTAAATATGGATTACTGAAACAAAACTAATCTACAGTTCATAAAACACGATAACTAAAATTAAGAAAAGTATCCAGTATCTTGACGACAAAGCACG
Organism: Rhyzopertha dominica; assembly: GCA_025024175.1. NCBI lineage: Eukaryota > Metazoa > Arthropoda > Insecta > Coleoptera > Bostrichidae > Rhyzopertha > Rhyzopertha dominica. The sequence goes on from QCXZ01000064.1 coordinate 40,761,136, forward strand.
TTCTATACTTCTTATCATAATTATATCATTGCAATCTTCGTACTACAAATAATAGTTTATTTAGTCTATTTCCTATGAGTTTGCACTCACTTACAGGAAATGCGTAAAGTACATTTACACCCTGCCATATAAATTGACACTTATGTCTATACAATAAGATATATAGATATAGTTTATCAAATAAAAACGTACAAAAGTCATATAATGTTAAACACCACTTGTTTTTATGAATATCACACGGGGTTTTAAGATGAGATATAACTGATATGGTCGATCATTCAAGTACATGAGATCTGGATTTACTAATGTAAAAGGTCAGATGCTGACGGTAATTCAAACAGAGAAGTTAATTCCGCACGCAATGTGGTTATTTAGTAGACCACATAAGAATTTAACATTTAAGACATCGGGTTTCTAGTTAAACATATCCAAATCTGGTGAGTAAAATATCATAATCAAAACATCTAGGATTTACTCTCCTATCCCCTACCATTAACTACTCCACTATCAAAAATTAAGCAGATGAAAAACCTGCCATGTCAAATAAGTACTGCTACTCGAACTGAAATTTTACCAAAGGGAAAAATAGTGCATTCAAAGCGTGAATGCTATATAAGTCCCTGCAATTTCTGTAAAAAAATATTTTTATAGCTATTTCTGGCAGTATTATAAATGTGGTGGACAAAAAGGAAAATTTTAATTACACTGGACATCCTATTGAGAACTACATGAATATCATGAATATGATACATTATTTATTATTATTTAACCTAAGCAGATGATCGAACGAATAAATTTATTGGCGAAGATGAAAAACCATACCACTCCGTCTTATTCGACGGAACAAAATGGTCAACGTCGAACGCCTTCTGTTAATCCGTATATATGACAACCTGTCTTCTATTGTCCAAGACTTTCGCACCAAAAATATCAGAGCAAGCTAAATTTGACGCAGTGGACTTTTTGAGCATAAAACCTGACATAAGGAAATGTTGCTTTCTGCGCTTCTATATATTTGTTGAAATAACAGCATTCAAAAGAATGAAAAACTACAAAGAAGGGAAACCGCTCTATAATTATGAATATAATTTATATCGCACTTTTTTTAAATATTGAACAGACAGAGATTTCTTTTTCAAAAAGCCGATATAGTAGACGTTCTTAGAATCAGACTAAATAAGCTTAATAGTGGTGCGGAAAAAATACCAGCACAATTATTTAAAGGGAAGTTAGAAAACCATCTACACCACAAGTATAAGTATTCTTGGCAGCCTTTAATGCCTTACACACCTAATCTTCAGAAAAAATATGACATGGAAACAACCTTGAAATACAAAATTTTTAATTCATGATCTTCAGTACCTATGTTTGGACTCAACATAGGCAACCCGAAAAATTGGTATAGCACGTGAATTTATAATAGCTTCAGGAGTTGAATATTCACGATCATGAAATTTCATAGTACCAGTTGTTTTTTTTTAGTACGAAGGACCAAAATTTTTTAGGTTCATTATGTATAGAGATTACAATATTAGCCACGGAACGCGTAAAACTGATGCAACTAGAGACGTTGATCATGATCTGGACTAGCAAAACTTATCTGTAGTAATAATGAGAGTTGTATCTTCTATATAGCCTTAATAGCTTTATGCTTGTTGCGCAGGTACTGGATGATCCTAGCATGAAATCATTGGGGATATGTAAACTTAGCTATATAGAATTTACTAGACACCTCATTCTCTTTCTACATGTCACGTAAAATGCAAAGAAAATCGTCGTACAACTGTTGAAAATTGACTAAATTGATCACACTTGATCACACTCAGTGCATGCTCATATTGAATAGATGTAGTAATATTGCTTTATCTTATTCTGTGAAAAGCGCAAATATTGTATAGTAAATTTCAGTGGCGGCTCGTGACAAAATGAACTGGGTKGACAGTATAAATTAATTAGTAGCKCGAGTAGCAGATTCACAAATCTAAAGTATACAGTCTTTTTAACTGATTAAAAATCGAAAGCGTCTATTAGACTGTACACACTTTTTAGTTTTCGCAAGCAGCAGTACACTTTTATGCATTGCAATGTTTCCCGCCACACACTTTCAAATTAACTTGATACTGAATGGTAACAATCATAACCAAACTTATAATTTGTAGTGAAAATAATCGATGCAAAAGAAAGAGAATAATTTTATTTAAAGAAAATAAACAGCTATTCCATGAATGTAACAAATGGTATTTGAAAATATATGATAAAGAAAAACAAAAGCGCTGAACGGTATCTTAATTTGATATTAAAAATGGTTGCGGGCTGGTTTGTAGTCTAAGTAACTCCACTCAGAAACGCCAGTTCTACAACAATCCAACAAAATCGTCAGTTAACTTGCTAACTTGTTCTAACGTTGGTATTTTTTCTTCCCATTGCCGCTATCAAAGATATTGCATGTTTTAAAGTAACCCAAATTAGCGATTTGCTACTTGGTAAGTTTTTACATCGCCGTAAGCAAAAAAGATAGCCCTATCTCTCCTAATCTGACAACGTGAAAACTCTGTAACTAACATCGTTATTTTCGTTGTGTGCACCTAGAGCGAACCGGAGAGCCGATATATATCGAGCCCTGTACGACGGTTGTATTAAACGCATATTGGCGGTTACTTATTTTACGAGTATTTTATTCATGTGCGTCATTCTTTAATGATAAAGGATTGACTAAAATTATAGAAACAGTAAATACGTGTTTAATTAATCTTGTTAAACGTTTATAACTGCTTAAAATGGTTTACTCAGGAGGACGGCTCGTACAATAATCCTGGAAACAATTAAAAACTCCGTATAAAATTTAGATAGATCTTCAAGATTTCATTATAGAACTATAGAATCCGACAATTATAAACGCGGCCCTTATTAACTTTAATAAAAAATATATAAAATTAATTTATGATTATAAAAAGCACTGTAAATATCTAAATGTTGTTAATTAGCTGTAGTGTTACCCGGATTAGCCGCCTCTGGTAAATTTTTATCTTTGAATCGGAGGTTTTTGATACCGTAGTCCATGTCTTCTGAATGCCGCTGTCTTCTACCGAGGTTTTATCCACGCTCGTCCCGGACATCTTTAAGGCTGTGTGTGGAGGCGGCGTTCAATTATAATTCTACAAACACACCCCTGAAGATGTTCCGAACAAACGTGGACGAAACGTCGGCAGAAGATAGCAGCAGCAGCAACAGCAAGACGCGATTCCAACTCGGAAACCAAGAAGACACTATCATTTTTACTTCAAACTAATACTTTTAGTTCTCTTTAGCGGCTTCTATTATTCTCTTAACCAAATTATAAGCGATCTCAGTTATTCATTAGTCGTAGGTTGCCACTGATACAAACTTTAAGAGTTGTAACCTTATGTGAGCAGATGACGTAGTCAATAAGTGTAGCCCTTTAGCCCGGGCCGCGCTCCCAAAATTCAGCTCTCCTTGATAAATCGCGCGCATACCGCAATACCAGTCCCACATGCCAACTATTATTTAGTATTTTTTTGGAATCAGCCCTGAATTTCACCTGAGCCATCAGAGTCGCGCCAGCCCGCTCATTAATTTATCCATGCAGGTTTTCAGAAATTTGAAAAATTCCGCTAATGGAATACGAATTCGCCTTTGAAAAGCGGATCGCTCTCAATTGTTCCGGACGTAATAACGCGCCAGCCTAGATCATAAATGTAAAATGAATGCCTGCCCCTCGCGTTGTATCGATTTTAAAACAACGCCGACAGAGTGAAATCCCACGAAAGCTTGGAAGGGTCGTGTGTGTGTACGCGAAAAAACTTCGTCGTTCGCAGGTCAAACTATGACAACGCGGAATAATTTTAAAACGAAAGAAATGTGAGGCCTTCTAAACCTCGTTTTAGACTTACCTATTTCTCATGATTTGTTACAACATTATTGCTTCCACCATCTTAGTTTGCACCAGCATAAAGGACTCAAAATAATTGGAGAAACATTTACTTGGATTTCAACAAATTCCCTTTAGTAAAATGTAAACCATAACCCACATCTAAAGAAAAACATTATGTTCTCTAATATCTATAGTGTTCCTAACACTTCTACCAACAGTCTTTGGTACTATGCATAATTAGTGACTCCATTACAGACGATTTTGCAAAATTAAATGATTATTGATTATTATTATTTATTATTATTATTATTATTTTCGCGATAAAATGTTTTATAAAAATTTAACACTTTGACTCTAATAGGGCACGTTAAATAATTATGCGTACATCATTTACTATAACATAGCGGCAAAAATTAAAAGGGACAAAAGTGCAAATCCAAAATTGATGAGACTTTATTATCATCCTTATTTAATTCTGTATGAAACGTAACAAGTTGCAATCGGCTAAGCCACCGCACAAGATACACCTGTAAAAAACAAAATAAAAACATATTTGACAAAATCAAAAGCATGGTAGAATACAAACTTTCTTTATCCACCAGAGAAGGCTTAAACTCTAAATAAAACAAGCATCTCATGTGAAATTATGAATCATTATGAAATACATTTAACCATCAAATTTGATAGAAAATCGATCAGAGGCCATTTAAAATTGTCGGTCTTATTTTTTAATCTCAAATGTATGCAATGTGGGTATTGCTTACGGAGAAATTTAGATGATAGTAGCTGTAGAAAAAACTAACTGATAGTAGATGAATAGTTATTTGTTAAAGATGAGGTTCTGTCATCCAGAAAAATTCCTGAAAAAGGACGTTTGCTGGTTTTGGCGTTTTCATTGACTTGCACGGTAAAAAATAAAAGTGCAAAAATCTTTCTTTCTAGAGTTACACGGTTATCTGTCAAAAATTACTACCCACAGCTATCATAACCTAGTCGTATGATACTGGCTCTCAAACCATATTAAATTAAAAGCCCTAACCACAATGATTTACAAAGCCTAAATACGTATTTTGACAGCTAAACTGTCATTTTCAGTAGAATGAGGGACTTGTTGAAATGTTTAGATGAATCCATTATCAAAATCTAACTTTAAAAAGAACTCAAATATATTAAGAATGTTGCAGTTCATAATGGGTACTATAGTAGAAAGTAGAAAATTTACTGAATGAATGAAGATACAGCACAAAAAAAGGATTCTAGATGCAACCATCTTGTTTATGGTAGAATGCAAATTCACAAAAATTCCTTTTGAATTTGAGTTAAACAATTCTTACAACGTATCCTAAAACCTTTCCGTTTAAAACTGGCTTTTACCCCTAGTATATACCAATACTATCAAAAATCTTTTAGGAAGTCCGAACGATAAAGGACAAAGCAGACATCTATCAAATAGAAGTTAGATTTAAAGACCATTTAGGAGGATTGACAAAGCAAGTGTCGCCCAACATATTAAAGACATCTCACCCCATAACTTGTAAAAACTTAAAACTAGTTCAAAAAATTTGTAACAACACAAAACTGAACGCGTTTAAAAACATCTTTATTCGAAGAAATAAAGATATTTTAATGATTTCATATTTAGGTTCAAATCAAAGATCCGCTTTGTTTGAACTAATTAGATAAGGGATTCATACTCAAGCGTGAAATTGAGGAGAACATCCTTCGGTTAATCCGTGCAGACATTAATTCCTTCATTCTACTGCAACTGCCGAAATACGTATTTAAGGTTTCTAAATCATTGTGGTTAGGGTTTGATAGTACTCATAATTATAATACTCCAAAGTATTAATGTTATTTGCCTGTGCTAATAACCTAATAGGCGAAAATCCAATCAGATAAAATAATATATGTTGTCTTAATTTCCCAACTGCATGGTAATCCAGTATTTCCTTATATCATAGTATGAATAGTTCTCTGCGTACTTTCCGTAATGGAACACTGCTTTAAGTGATATCACATTTCAAAAAGATGCAAAATTTGGATATATTGTTTATATTAGAGTTAATTTGCTGTTATACGTTATACATACTTGCCATGATATACTTGTTCATTGCTACTCGTAATTTAAAGGAGCTTCACAGAAGCACACATGGCTTGTGTGCCAGTAATAAGTAAAATGAAAACTCAAAACTATCTTCTAATTACTAGATATGTAAAATATAAATGAAAAAATCAAAAAGCTCCAATTTTGTCTCACGATAGTGTCCAGGGCATGCCGTCGGCAAAACGGTTAAACTAGACTAGATGGGTACCGGATAAACCATTCTTTACCCATCATTTTCACACTACAATCTATCGATTAAATTCGTGAACACAAAGGCGATCCTTGTTCATAATCATCATCTTGACCTTTGAACAAAATGCCTTATAAGTACTGTAAGCTGTAAATCAAGATTAAGAATGTTGCATAAAAGAGGCGCAAAGAAATCTGTATTTCTTTGACACAGCGTCTATGTTGTAAATGATATACAAGCTACGGTGCACTTACTAGAAATTCCTTTTGTTTCATATTCGTGAGTAGAATGTGTCAGTAAGCAAGATTTATTCTTAAACAAGTATTTGTAAATCGTAAACGCATATAATTGTCTCAAATCCATTAAGTTTGATTGAGGGTAAAAGATCAGATGGATACCTGTAACATTTATTCATAATAGTTTTTATAATGCATTTTTGCAGTACTTGAGCACACTTTATCGTAGTTTTGCTAGCCGATCCCCACAATCTTATTCCATATGTTAAGATACTCTATACTAGCGCGTAATAAATAGATATGAGATTTTGGGTGTTTAATACACTTCTTAATTCTTAAAAATTAAAATAAACCTGCCTAACTTTATAACATAATTCCTGACAATGTATGTTCCGATGCATGTGTCAATCGATGCGCACGCCCAAATATTTAACACTAAGTACTTGCTGAATTTCGACGCTGCAGCTACAATGTACTAAATTGCAGTATATATTATGAAATCCAATGAAGTATATTTGGGTAACATATTACTTTCTTGTGGTAAATGGTATGTATTTAGTTTTTGGCTGTATTTAAGGACAATTTATTTTATTTTTCCGACTTCCGATCAACAACCAGAACAGTATCGTCTGCATAACAAAATAACTTACAGTCCTTTAAGACCTCCATTAGATCATTGACATATATTAAATATAAAAGAGGACCCAGTACTGTACCCTGAAATACACCACTTTTTACAGTTAGAGAGGTGCTCAGTGTATCACCTATCCTTACGTACTGTTCTCTTTCTGTCAGGTAACTCTTGAGAAAATGTAAACTATGACCTTTAAACCCACACCTCTCCAGTTTATCAAACAAAATATCAAAATTCAGGGTGTCAAATACCTTTCTAAGGTCTAGAAATAATGCTGTGGTATAGTTAGTTTATTGAATTTAAGTTTGAATATATTTCCTTAGTAACCCCATACAAAGTATCACTTACACTTAGACCCGGTCCGAATCCAAATTGGTTTTTACTTAAAATATTATTATTTGACAAAAAGTTGAGTAATCTAGAATACAAAACACCTTCCCAGTTATTTTTGCTAAGCTAGATGTCATTGAAATTGGTCTGTAATTGTTCAGCTCAATTATTTATGGGAGTTATAACTGATGTTCTAAATGCTTTTGGGAAATAACCTGCAGATATTATCGTAATAATTAAAATACTAAGTGGGCAATTAATATAATCATTATAATTTTAATTATTAACTCTGTTGCGGTAGATTTTGCTCGGTCATTTAAATATAAAAAAATTGCATTGTCATATGGCTCAGAAACTTTAATACAAGGTTTAATAGCTATAAACATACTAACCTTAGACATCTTTTTTTGTGAAAATAGCGTTTTAATTTTTTTCATATATTATGTAACTGCATTTGCGGCTAGTGTAAATTGATTGTCGAACTGTAAGGAAATCCAGAATAAATATTGCTTCGCTTCTCTGCTACTGACTCAAAAATGTCAAATCCTGCTGCTAACAATGTCTTCGATAAATACTGAATAGTAAACAAAGGACTTTTATAAGGATAATTTAGTTATCTATGAGAAAAATCTCTTAATTTTGCATCCAAATTCTTCTCATTTTCGAGACTCTGCACTGGCATGGATAATTTAGCCAGATGGATCCAAACAATTTTTCGATGGGAACTTCAAAGTTTGCGAAAAAACTAAAACAGCAGCTACTAGTACGCATAACAGCAAAATCTATACTTATTTTAAAGAGGAGATATTTATCTCGGCAGCACTGGTCAAAACACGAAGCACAACGATAACAATTTGCCAACTTATAGTAATATATAGTGGTATTTGCAAAACGGCTGGGTGTGGTCGCCCGAATAACTTATGCAAAGTGAAAATGGCCGTCGTACTTGTTAAAAACAGTGGGTGGAGTTAACGGACGGGCCCAGGCCACAAAAGTTGTGCGGCCTGCCTAAAAACTTTTCCCCTACGGTCGGGGCTCGTTGCACGTCGGGAAAACGACCCTTCGGCCGTCCGCCCTTGGGTCCAAACTGCCTCGCGACCCCAGCCAAGTTAAAGTTGTTCCGCTGTATAATTAACTTGCTTTTATGCCATTTTGGGTCTTATTTAAAATTTGCATACGTTTTGTTTTCTAGTAATTTCTCTAAAGGGCGCCCTAGCGCGTGTAGATTATGTAAGTTTTAATTTCGCGACTTTTTTGCCGGGTTGGAGTTTTTAAGGGTCGGGATACATCGGATTTTTACAGGTTCCGTGTTAAATTTTAACGATTTTTATGGAGGCTATTATAAACGTTTTGTTCGTGGAAGTTCACTGTCGATTTACACAGCTAGCAATTAATGAAAGCCACTTTATTAAAATGGGATATAGTTTTTTCGGTGATCACCAGCATTAGTTTTGCAAAGAGTAGGTATAATATGAACTAGTATTAGGTACACATTTTGGTTTGATCCAAAACTGTTTATTCAACTTAACTAAAATTATCTACCCATATTTTTATACAGTGCTAACGTTAACTGATTTATCTGTAAGCAAATAAATTCTGGCCCTTATACTCGATTATTACTCAATCTAATCTGTCTGACTCGGATATATTCTGGAGCAAAATCGCCATTCTTCTTTTCAAAAATTCGTCGAGTTTAATTTAAACTTATAACAATAGAATTAAACAAACCAAATGGTGAGGATATAAGGAATGCTAGAAAATTTTTGCAAAAAAAAAACATAATGTTTGGTAAAGAACAGCATTTTTCTTATAATGTTGTAGAGAAACAAAATTGTCGCATTTGGACGGTAGGATATTTTTTAAAAGTCAAAGAGCTAGTTGCTCAGTACTGTGGATTTTTAATCAGTAGAATGATAGAGCCCCACTTCTTTCAAGTGGAAGATACAAAACTGAGGAATGGTATTGCATATACGATAACTATAGCCACTTTTTCAAGAAATTGGCATTGAAAAAAATTGTTGAAAAATAATGTGACCTTATTATTGGCAGTAGGCAAACAAACTTAAAACCTTACAAGAAATTAAAGAGAAAATAAATGGTTTATTATATATCAGTGAAAAAATAGTTATTAATAATTTTATGAAGATGATGTGGCGCAGCAAAGCAAGTCATGGAAAACATATGCCAGACATCATTTTTCACCCTTAAAAACAAATAGGTACTTTTTTCTTTTTCACAAGACTTATACCATAATCTCCTACACAGTAGCCATAATTTAATGTAAAATAAGACAATTTTTTTAACGCCTTTGGTCTATCCGTCAAATTAACAGGACAGATTTTGTGAAATATTGCTTATTTTTATGAATGAAAATCATAAAAATAATAATAAAATCAATTGTGTATACTTTTAAGTGAAGAAGGAGCAAGTTTGTATAGTTTGAAATACATTTGAAGTTTTGAAGGTAAAAGATAATCCTTATTTAATATTTTTGTTTTAATACCATTTCTTTAGCTTCTTATTGATAGAGCTAAGTAAAAATGTGTAAATTAAAAAATATTTACAGCAAAATATAAAATAGAAATATAACAAAATAAATAACATATATTGTATGCAAATGAAAGAAATAATGTAGGGTAGGTATTCCTTGAATATTCCACTTATACAACTGTATAAGACAGTTTATTTTCATTGTCTCATACCGATACTATTTTGCAAGTTAAAATAACGTATTTAATTTGTAATACCTGTCAGATTCCGTAATAGACTGTCACCGGCGCTGGTTTGTTTATCTGTTTCAAGGCTACGTGTGAAGTCACGTGGAATAACCTTATAGGTACTTCGCAACCGTTGTCGGTACCTATCAGGATTCAGTGACCTTAAATTCCAGCTAAATATCAGGCACCCTGGTGTTGTTTTTGGCAACTATTCTATTTAAGTCGACGTTGCTTGTCAGCACGTACTTCTGTCTGTTTTTTCCGTTTTTGTAAATGTTTCTGCTGTGTATTACCGCGTATTTTTCACTATGGCTATTCAAGAATTTATGGTGAATGTCGTTAAACTAATTAATACTACAAATGAATATCCTGTAAAAGGAGACCCTAAAAAACAAATCAAAAAAGTTTTTGTTATAGAGATTGTAACAACAAGGCGTCCTGCTTTAGAAGTACAATTTAATAAGCTCCTGAAAAACCTGATACGAAGTCCAGTTGTGTATGTGTAATTTTTAAAGTGCCTGAGATTTTGTGAAACTTTGCCGATGTCTGTAATGGCTTCTTCTAAAAAGTGAACGTAATGTCAGTGCATGAGTAAATATTATTAATTGTAATAAACTCTTTATTTACCTCTTCTTAAGGCGTTCACGGCCGGCGTTGGATCTGGTAATGATTTCTTCCGGGCTGTTATGCCGTGGTCGAAGGTGTCCCTTCTTCTTCTCATACATCAGCGAAACCTGAACATCACTGAAGATTCCGCCAGCGAAGAGCAGCGAAACGTATGAGAAGAAGAAGGAACACCTTGGACCACGGCATAACAGCCTGGAAGAAATCATTACCAGATCTTTATTTACCTTCTTTAAAAATTCTAGACCTTGGTAAGTATTCAAATAATCGCACACATCACGTACATTAAAAACTTCGTTGGAAATCTAACAAACCGAGCCACGTGCAGAACGCGCAATTACGTCGTGTGACAACTGCGCCTTACTCATGATCACACGATCAGCTGATCGGACGCGGGAAACTTTATTTGAATCTCGAATGAGCTAATATCCCGGTAACCATGGAGATTCCTTGATAATTATAGACAAATGTTAAAGCGATTATATTTTATTTTGAAAGTTTTACTTTCATCCAACGTGTGTATCTTTTAGCCAAACAACAACTGACAATAACCACAAGAGCTTATTATCACTATAATAATTTGTAGTACTTTGTTTTTATTAACTGACAACGCATTTTTTATGTTTGCCATCATTTGGGAAAATAAATAAGAATAGATTTAGCACCTCGTCAGTTGATGAAATCAATGGTAAAATTAAGGTTGTAAAAAGTCAAAACATAATATATCGAATAGCATGCAGGAGTGAAAACAAATTAGAAAATAATTCTTCAGAATTTTTCTCGAACTGATGCCATTTGGCAACACCCACTCAAGCCTACGGCTCTCGTAGCTGTTGCCTGAGAACTAACAGTTGTCGAAGTTCTGTCGAATTATTATTCTCACTATCTTGGATTTAAGCTTAAAAAATTGTTACATCAACTGAGAGTATCACCGTAAAATAGCGGAATTCTGTGTGTAGTAAAATGTTTTGTGTATGAAGAAGATTTACGTAATATACCGGTATTAAAAAAAACGATATTCCATGTGCAATTTAAGAAATGTATATCCATATTCTAGAACTATGAAAATAAATGTAAGCAACCTAGACATCATCACTGAGTCATTTTAATTAGAAACCTTGATAGGAAAGATATCGAACAACTACTAAGCGGCGTGTTGATATAATGTATGCGGTTATCCTTCTGTTTACAGCAGAGATCGTAGCATTTTCGCTACAAGGGAACCATTAATGTTTAGGAGCAACGCCCTTCGTGCAAAAAAACCGTTAGATTGTTGCATAAAGCCCCGCGAATCGTCGCGGTCCCTCCTCGCAGAAAACTCGCGTATCATCAAGTTTAATTATGCACCCCTGTTCCATATTCTTCATTTTTACCTGCCGCAATCGATTCAGTATTCAGCGGTGAATGCGCGAAAACGGCTGCATGCTCACGTGTCAGCTGCATGCAGCTGCTCCAAAGTGTGTGGACTGCATTGCAAAATTTTATTACCGAGGAAAGCAAAGCAAGGGATTCACCCTACAACCCGCCCTTGCACATTTTTCCCAAACGCAGAACTCAGCGGCGTTTCATTTAAATGCGTATAAATTTGTATTCGCCAGCATGAATTCGCGAAAAATATACAACTTGAGGAAGCACTTATGTATATTTGTGTATACTAATTAATTAATCAAAGACAGATTGCTCTCTAGTTAGAACTGCATTTTATCAACTTAACATTGGATTATGTTTAAGCATGTCCGAATCAACTTAATTATATATGCTGAAAAGAATATTTTACTGTATATACGAACTAGTTCAACAATTATAAATTAGAGTCGACAAAAAATTTTTGCAAATTATTATCAGGTAACGACTCATTAAGCTGACCAAAAAGGGAGAATTACAATTGKGCCTAATGTTAGTAGTAACTTATGTAACAAAAGTTTTGAKACAAATTTCGTAATAAAATTTCATCGCATAGTCTTCACATTGTAGACGGAAATTTGAGCAAAATATTATCAAAATAAATATATACATTTGATTGACCAATTTGACCCGCGTACGGTAGGCATTCCTGCCGCTCCCGGGTATACCACCGGGCCGGTTACGTCTACGCTGGGTTGGAGGGGTGGCATGCTAGTTCCTTCTTCTTTGGATGGCTGCTGCCTGGAATTGTGTACAGATTTAGGACCTCCTTATTTATTGTTTTCTTGTCTTTTACAATTCTGGCCACTACTATTCGTTTTTGTTTGATTTTGCTGTTATTCTCTTCACGGCTGTCCACGTATAGCATTTGCCCAATTTGAGGTTGTTGCCTTTCTTTTTCCAAGCTTTTTGTAGTATGTAATCTCCCTCTCTCCTTTGGATGTGTCGATGATATTTCATTACATATGTTTCTATTCTATGATGCTAGCTATACAAGTTCTCAGATATTCATTTTGTTTTTCATTGCTATATCTAGGCTTCCTACTTTGAATTCACTACCTATCATTAACATTTTTTCTAATTATGACTGTGGTTTTGTTTTAATTTCCTTCTACATTGTCTAGAAAGTCAGTGGAGTCCTCCTCATTTTCTGTTATTACCACCAGGTTATCTGCATATCCCAGTATAAATGGAATTTTACATCCTCTCCTTGTCTATAAATTTTTTTATCGCGTCTTAGTTTTTTTKTTGAGCGATATMAAGACAATTGTAAATAATCTTGTCGGCATTAAGCAGCCTTGACATGTTTTCCGGGCTGGTTCCCACGTTGGCTATTAGACCTTGACGTTTCGACACTCATGTCGGTGTCTTCCTCAGAAGTAGCTCTGAAAAATTTAAGTTTCAGAGCTACTTCTGAGGAAGACACCGACATGAGTGTCGAAACGTCAAGGTCTAATAACCAGCGTGGGAACCAGCCCGGAAAACAACATGTCATCGACAACAACCACGCAAGCCTTCAAACCAAAATTAAGCAGCCTTGTTTTACTCCTCCATTTTTTTTGTTTTACCGGCGTTATTTAATCATAGCACTTTTAGCACAATTAGGTTGTGGTGTATTATTTGTTGGCCATTGATTTATCATATCGAACGCTCTGTTCCAGTCTACTGACATGATGAATATCTTTGTGCTCTTTCTCCATTTTTCTTCTAATATGCGCCTTAACCTGAACATATGATAATCTCCTGATCTGTTTTAGACGAGCGCTGCTTGACATTGTGGCGCTTCTAGAATGTATTTATTTACTTGTGGAAGTGAAAATGTGCATTGTGTGTATTTTTCTTTTATTATTTCCGGTTCGTTTGTTATTTATTCATCGTTTACCCTATCTAGGCCTCGCGCTTTGTTGTTTTCCATGCCGKTTATATTGCCAGTGGTTCATTTTTCGGTCGRTACTCTCAATTTTTAATTATTTACTCTTGATGCAGATTTCAGGGACAAAATATCTTTCATGCAGCAATTTTCTGAACACACAACCACACAGCTTAAAATAAAAAGAAGTTGAGTCATTAAAAATAAGATTGCTCAAAATACACAGCTGCAAGAAATTTTACTATTTACTAAATTATTTTATATGTAATGTAACAAAGCGCAGTAAAAAATTATGTACCCATAATTTGAAAATATAATTCTGGTGTGGTGTGTCATCAAGTCACTGCAGGTTTTATATACAAAGATTGTAAATGATCATCACAGTCATGATAAAATCATGTTCAGGACTGATCTAGCTTCTTGCCACTATGTCAAGGAAACTATAGAATGGTTACAAGCCATTAATGTCCCATTTCTGCCTAGAGAATATAATCCACCTAATGCATCCCAGCACCATCTAAACAGAAACCTACACTCTAGGCGCATAACTGTGGAAGCTACTTATGGCCGAGGACAGGTTCGCAGCGATGGCACCGGAGAAGTTCTCTGTGAGCAAGGTGCAATAAATAATATCTGCTGTGGTCAAATTATTAGGATTCTATGACTAATATCGTTCTTGTTTGGACTCTTCAGGTAGGAATACCGAATGAATTGAGAGCAGACTGCCAGCTTAATGAAAGCCAATGTTCCCACTCTGCTCTGGACAATTCATTCGGATCTTACGATTAGTTTTGTCCTTGTTTGAACTCTTGAGGCAGAAATTAATTATTGTTTATCATTAAAAGATCATTGAAAAATGATCCCCTTCTAAATGTGGTACATTTTACTCAAAACTTAAGTTGGCGCCACCGCAATGAGCACTCATACTATACTTCGTTTGAAAGCCACATTGATTGTTTAAACGTATGATATTAGAAAATTAAAATGGGACGGTCGGTTCTAATGTTATGGAATCTTTATTTTGAAAACTCTTCGAAGTCGCATTTAAAAAACGAATGAGGCAAACATGCGACATGTCTTTCAGACTTGTCTGTAAACATATGCATGCACTAAACTGCTAAATCGGCTATACGATTTGTCCGCGTTTATTGTAATTATACTTTTATACTACCTACTTATACCATTTTTGTAGTAGAGGATAAGCGGAGTGCATTGATTAAAGGTGAAACACACCTATTACCAACATTTTATTGGATTTAAGACAAACTCTTACATTCACTGCTACAATTGTCTACCTTGAACCGCAGCATCGTTAAAATGGTGACTGTTGAGGAGTCGAAGATCGCATTTCGCGCATTATAGGATTATTTCTAGGATAAAAATGGCATTTGCTTATAAATCTCTGCCTCAGTTTCAAAACACTTTACTGATCAATTTATCTTCCTACATAGCTGTATTGTTAAAGTAGGTCCCAATTTAAGGAACACGGAGGGATTCCATCTTGTTGGATTGTCTGCACTGACTGCAACATAGATCATCATGCAGACAGTCTGAGTCATACGTTAGGTTGGATCTATCACTAGTCCTGCAATGATGTTGCCTTCCTTATTTTCGCAAGAAATGGTCTGCGTATTCGTCATTAAAAATCAGCTCTCTTAAGTAATGTAGCAGTCGGACTAACTAACACGGACAACTGTTATCGCTGATTGGGAAGGTATGCGCATGCGTCACCCTGCGTACTGCATGCGAAGTAGGTTTGAATGGCGCACGTTTCGCGCACTTCCTTTAAAGTCACATCTACTAGCTTCATTTGTTGGGAGATTGAAACCATCATACCCCTTGAAAATATTTTTAACATGATTCCCCTTGCTATTTAAAATTTATTTAGTTGGCAGCGACTGTTGCGTCGTCTGGGATTTTACTAAAACATTAAACCTTTAAAAAGAGGTCGTTTTTAACAATTTACACATATTACTTACGAACTTTATCAGAATATTAGTAGAACGTTGGTGCTTGTGTACTTTACAAGTTGTTTAATGTATTTAATCCTCGTGATTTTAAAAAAGCGTACCGTCCGCCCCAAAAAAAACCAGAATAATTGTAAATGCCTTATTGATTTTAAACTGGAATATCGTCGTTTTGTTTACAAATGGGGGTCCTGGGATATCGCTATGGGTATTATATCTAACTTGGAATATTTATAGTCCATGACCATGACCAGAAAATTTAAGGCCATTCATTTTAAGAGGTATTGAATGGAATATTGCTGAACCTAAGAGTTCCGAGTGTGATGATTTTTGAACTTTCAGAGAAACATTATTGCATCATAAAATGTATAATGAGAAAGGTCCCGGTGACTGAATCTTTGATGCCCCCGCAAGTCTGACGTGAACACAAATATTTAAATTGTGGTAGAGGAGGTAACTAACTTTGGGCAATTAATAATTCAAAGTAATTTTTATTTCACTGGCTCTTTTTTTTTTCGTGGTGCTTCTCCTGTACTTCCCGACCGCAACACATCGTAGTTCGCAAAGCCATTCCTAGATGGCATATAGATGACTTCACAAAATGACCCTTATAAAATGCGATGCAAGACGTGTCCGCATCAGAAATGTTTCGAATTTGACAAAACGGACAAAGCAGGTGGTGATATCTAAGAAATCGGCTGGCCCTGCAAAAAAAATGTGTTTTAGGTATTCTAGTTGAAAAGTAAACAAAAAATAATAAGTATCGTAGTTACTACATATAAATTATAAACTCGAGCTTTAAGCGCAGGCCAAAAATATAATAACTCAATTTTACAACCCAAGTAAAGATAGGAACATAGACAAAAACCAGTACATCTTACGTCAATATACGAGTAGTTTTGATGCTTTTTGAAAATAACCATAAGAGAGCTCTCCGATTGTAAAATGAAATAATAATCTTGTTTCCAAGTTATTTGATTACTGATATAAACAACATCGAGATTTCTAATCGTAAATAAAAAACTATTAAATATTATTATTGTTACAGGTACAAGGACTATATACGAGACTATCATCCCAATGGTATCAGAACATCACAACTGTTATTCTAGAATTCTAATGTTCCATAATGTATTTGCAAGAAGAAAATAAAAATTGTACTTTACATTGTAACAGTGTATTTCGGTTTCACTTTCAATTCTACCCCTATCCTGGCCGCTACCCTCCTGCAACTCCTGTTACCCCAGCGACCGGTAAGAGGACCACTCTCAACCCCTGTTGTCGACGGAAGTATCGATTTGAACCACTGAATGCGTTCCCTGTAACCCTGCTGTTCTAGTTCAAAAGCGAAGGAAGTTTGAGCTAGTTGTGGATAGGTGGCAGGGCAAGCAGTTTTTTGCTGATAAATGTTGGAAGACAAAAATTTGGATATGACAAAAGCACTAGTTTGTAAAACTTTAAAATTAAGTATTTCTGTATGTAACGTCATTAATTTTGTTTTCCTATTTTCTTTTTACGAAAACAAATATATTGCTCATCGAATTAGTACGTGGCTCCAAAACTCTAAATAAGCAAATTACAATTTTTCAAAAATTAACATTGACTGTGATAGTAAGTTTATAACCATCGATACTTATCTTCTTTAAGTAGTAGATTAACTACCTAGATAAGAATTGTGTTCCCTTTATAGAATTTTTCTCATTTAGTCCAGCGAAAATGCTCCTTATTTAGCATGAATTCTGCACTGCGTAACTTTGTTGTATATTCTTTTGCTATGCATTTGGTCAAAGATTTTTTGTAACTGAGACATCACAGATCTAATAAACTTAAACGCTTGGTGCCACTTTTTTAAACGGTGATTTCTAACATGTTGTGTTCCGGGCTGCTTCCCACGTTGCTTGTTTAGTCTTGACGTTTCGACATTCATGTCGGTGTCTTCCTCAGAAGTAGTTTCAGAGCAAACAAGCAATGGGGGAAGCAGCCCGGAAAACAACATGTTATCGACAACAATCACGGAAGCCTTCAAACCAAATACGGTGATTTTTGCTCATGGGTAATGACGTATGAGGACCTCTCTTATTAATGGTATTGCTTCTAAGGCATTTGAAATATTGATTTAAGTAATACACAATAAAACATATTTAACGGACTTGACGTAAATCACTTAGGCCCTGTTGCACAAAGCGTGGTTAACCAGACCCCCTGGTTAACACTCGGTTAACCAGCCGTTGTCACGGACAGCACCAAAGAGGAACTTTTAAAAATAAATGTTTATATTTTGTATCAAATTTGAATTATCCATTAGAAGATGTGAGCTAGTCATCCATCAAACGTTGTGCCTTGCAAAAGTATGAAAACAGACATTTGTAAAAGCTGAAGTTAGGAACTGTTGGAAAATTGGTACGACGGAACGTCCTAACCATTTATTTATCAATAACATTAAATTAGTGTTGTAAGCAAAACAGATAATTAAAATACCCAAATACAAAAAAAAACATTACAGAATGATTTCTTTGGGTTACATTATTATTTCGAGGGTCTGCTTTTCCTTCTGTTTGGTGATTTTTGAGTCTTGTACCTACGATGAATTATGCTTGACCAATTTCATTATATTCACTCAAATCTGCAGATATGTTACTTAAATCGCGCAATGTATAATTATTTGAGCAAATCTTGATATACTATAATTTACTATAAATAGCTTTAAAATGATTTTGCAGAAAACTAAGTAAAAGGAAAATTTTAAAATATTATAATAGAGACCTGTGAATACATATGTTTTAGTAGCGAAAGTGGGCATAGATTACTTAGAACAAATTATTATTAATTACAAAAAGGAATACAGGAGCAGCCTTGATTCAATTTAAACTCTTATCAGACAGTATGTTAAGAACGCATTTGAAACTTAAGGAAAAAAATACATTTGCGCACATTCATGCTACATTGGATGAAAATGTAAAATAAAAGAAGACCTTTAATCGGTAAAAAAGTAAAACATATGGCGAACCTGGCTTAACGAATTCCAAAAAGTACTGAAAATCAGTTGATACGCACTAAAATTATATAACGTTGTGTGAGCAGGAGAAGAGAGGGACGTAAAACCATCAAGTAACAGAGGAAATGGGCAAAAA
Source organism: Rhyzopertha dominica (assembly GCA_025024175.1). Taxonomy (NCBI): domain Eukaryota; kingdom Metazoa; phylum Arthropoda; class Insecta; order Coleoptera; family Bostrichidae; genus Rhyzopertha; species Rhyzopertha dominica. The sequence goes on from QCXZ01000064.1 coordinate 40,780,235, forward strand.
AACATCGTTGACACATTGGACAAACAAACAAACAACAAAATTTATTTTAGAATTAATATACGAACAAAGAAAGCGGCACAGATAAAGCGAGATAATGAACTTGCATAAGAAAGTTAAAGATGAAATGATAAGTTGCTAAAGTATGTCTACATTCTACAAAAATAAAGAAATAAGCTTATTAGGTAACGAAAACTATAGTGAGCTGATAGAAAAAATATTTCTAAAATTGGTTGAATGAGGGGCACTAAAAAGAGCAAGAAAGAAAAATGGAGATATTGGCGGAAAATAATTATAGGTAGACCTGTGCTCCGTCAGCGTAGGTAAACGGTTGTAAATTCAAGCGGTAAATTAATTTTTTCAATTTAACCGTATATATATAGAGAAAACAATAGAGGTCTCTCAATCGAAGTTTGCGGTATCGCTGAACTTTGCGGAATCGCTGTGGGTTGTTAGATAGCATAGTTATTAGGGAGACTAACGCTGTGATATCTGCTTTTCAGGTAACTACACACCAATATAGCAATTATTATTATTTACGTTGGAGTTCGGTTTCTGTTTAGACAAAGCAAAGCGTACCTTATAGATGATATTCAAGCCGATTTAACATAAATGACTACTTGATTTATCATTGACGAACTCGACTACTTGTAGTAAAACTAGCGCATATATGACATAGATCGTACAACGCGTAAATAGCGTCTCCATACTTGCAGGAAGTGCAGCGAACGTTGATCTTTGTATTAACAATGATCTGAATTTATAATGATGGTTTACAATGGATAAATGCTAATTTTGAAAACATCGTCTGTGCATGACAATAACATGGTTGTCAATTAATCAAAGGCAACTTTAGTTTGCCAAAACAAAAAAAAACAGATCCTTTTATTTCTCGAAACCGGTGTATGTTAGCGCTTAAGAAAGTGTGTTCTTCAGAAAAACCCTAAAAGTTTTTAAATCTAAACTTAAGAATGCAACAAACTTATTTACAAATGACACGCTTATGATCGTATTAAGAAAACCGTATTTACATGGCAAGTAAATAAGTAAGTAAGTGGTAATTGGTAATTTTGACGTTATTTGTCGAGCTTGATCCATTGATTTGGAAAATATTGATTGGTGGGCGCCACCTTCAAAGAGTACCCTTATAGGAAGCAATTTTGTATATGGGTGATTTATGATTTATGTTAAGTTAGCTTAAAATCGTGCGTATAGTAGTTGTAGGGTTTCGTTTGCTTGTACAAAAACTGAACCGCGTCTATATCGAATGCATTAAAAATTAGTCAGTACAAAAATACACCACTTAAATCCCGACAATTTAAATTTGAATTCCCGCCAAATACTTAATAGTTCCGCTATAGATCCTTGCTGGCATTCATGAAAGCCACATACGTCTAATCTAGTCAATAATCATAACCTCAAAATAATCCACATGTTGCGAAATGCGGAGTACAGGGGAAGAGACACGATAATTGAAGACCTTTGCGCTAGGTGTTGGGTTCTTGGGGTACCTGAAATCAACTGTGTACGTTGCTACTAAGTATAATGCTCCTGACACGTTTGGGCAAGGTGTTGACCCCACAACGAAGAGTCATTCGAAAGAATACATGACACAGACTCCGGCAGTCGTAGAAAGGAATCAGGCGTTGTGTCGCTAAAGAAATTTATGTGTGTGTTTTCTGATGAATGTGATAAAACCACGGATATGTGTTTCAATAGGATGATGCACCGGCGCACACGTGCCATTTATTCCAAAATTGCCTATTAGATAACATGGGCATGTTCTGGTCTAAAGAGATCTGGCCCACGAATAGCCCGGATTTGAACCCCCTCAACTACTATGTTTGGAGTATAATTGAAAGAGTTACAATAAGTCCTCACACCCTAATGTGGCATCTTTACGCTCCACTGTCGAAGTGGCATTTACCGAAATGGTAATTTGAATTTTTTTGCAATAAATTTTCTGTTAAGGAAAGAGTTTAGCTTGCCCGGATTTAAGCAGTCCACTCTGTATATAACTAACTATACGCAAAATATCAGTATGGTAGTATCTCAGCTTGATGACCGCAAAATCGTAACTATAMGACTGACTGATAGAATCCGAGAGATAAGTGATTTTGAAATAAAATGTTGTCAGTGCTGTCTGCACCGCAACCAACTGCAGATAGAGCTATTTCGCTATCATTATAGCTCATCAGTGCATTTATATGTGAAATTGAGATACATGTTAAATCATACGTTAAAACAACAAATAATAACTAATTTTACAGGTGTTTCGCTAAGAGGTCATTTTTAATAGCACTCAACGACTGCAATAAGTGAATTTTCGTGAAATCAAATCACTGCAGATATGCACCGGTTGTGCTAAGACACTTTACCCAGCTTGGCGCGAATTTGCCCGTCCTGCCCAGGGCCAGTCTGGTCATTAACAATTGAGAACCTCAACTATGTCGTTACTTAGGTACAATAAAGCCGAAAACGGCTGTGAGGTGCAGCCGAGCGTAATATCCTTTATCTGCGTAATCTGCATACAGGACCTCCGCAGTCAGGACACGACATTAGTGTACATTAATATTTGTCTGCATAGTTGCTGGGTTACTCTAATTCCAGGCCGTCCAGCCAACTACGCTCACGGGGTGGAATTTTGCCGCGGGGGAGGACCACTGGGTTGCTGGAGAAAGTTCGTCGAAGAAGCAATTAAAGGAGCGGAACAAATTTGATAAAGCTCCGTATGGTTCTGCAACGCAATGGGCGTAAGGGGCGGTAGTTTGCAATGTTAGATTGTTCAACAACATATGTATTTAATTAATGCTAAGTTTCTAAGCAAGATTTTGATAACACGATGTATCAAGTCTTACAAATATCATTTATCCATCATTAGGTCAGAAGAGATGTATTCCAGCACATGCCCAGAGAGTGTCTGCAAGAGGTTTACCACAATAGTTATGCACAAATAAGCATATAATTATTGTTACTCAGTTTTATTACTTCCACATCCAACGCATGGAAAGTATTGTATCGCGAAAAAAATTTGATCAAAAACAAATTTCTTGTCTGTGTGTCTGTGGTTTTGTTTGTGGACACGATAACTTTCGAAAGACTTAATATATGAACTTGAAATTTGGCAGACGTATAAATCTCAACTACCCAAAGCGACCTGTTGTTTGTGGGGTAAGTAGGATATTGGGGAGGGGGCGAAATTGGGAGGTAACTACCATTTTTGCAAATTTTAATTTTTTTTTCCTTCTAGTATGTGATTAGTAGTATAACTGCGAGTATTATTCGTTCTTATAAATTTTCGGTACAGCAAACTATTTAGAAGATATTAGCAAATAAGCGTCACTTAAAGAAAACTGTTTTTTCTAAATATCTCCAAATATATTTAATATATTTAAAAAATGCAAATACCGTCAGATAGGTAATAAAATTTCTCACAAAAAGTGTCTTAGAAAATTTATCCAAAATTTTGACATTTTCGAAATATTTCCAAAAAACCTATTTTGGACCCTGCTTGTACGATTTAAATTTTGGTATTATATAGAAAATCAAATTTCTGATCAAAAAGCACTCTTATAATTTTTTTGTTAAGTTAATAATATTCGAGTTATTCGGAAAAAAACCGATTTTAAAAATTTATATATTTTTGCTAATATCACGAGGACCGTTTGTTTTAGAAAAAATGTGTAGAGAGAAAAAATGCTCAAAACCTGATTACTAACCGTATAGTATAAGAAATAAATAATAAAAAGTAAATGTCATTTTGACAATTGGATGTGGAAGTATTGATTCAATTTGCAGCGCTTTTAAAAGTATCAACAGTTAAAGTGAAGTGACGATGAATTCATCTGAAAATCTGGTTCATGTCTTCACACTATAATCGGATTTATTGGCCTTGTAATCGAATTGTAAATGTAGTCGTTGTTCAAATATGCAAAATATGGAGGTACATATTCGTAAAAAATAATAAATAACACGTTTTTCAAAGGAAGCCTGAAGATTACTTGGTGAAGAATTCCCCTTTAATGATGGGATTACTTATACCGGTTTAGGGTATTTTACCGGATACTATCGCAAAGCTCATAATTCAGCACCAGTTGCATTCGACAAACACTGCTTAAAAACCGTTCCCTTTTTTGAAATCAAGAAAATGAGTTCACATGTGTCAATCATAGAACGAAGTGATGTAAGTATGTCAGTATGATATGAGTAAGGTCACTGAATTATAAAGTATCGCCAACTCTAGTCTCAGGTTTGATTCGGCAACACAAAATATAGAAAGATCAGGTAACAAGGCGACATAAATACATAATTTGGAAAGTCGTCTTTTTTGTTGTTTCATCGTTTTCTATTTATCATTTTCACAAAAATAATCCAATGATACGTGGTCAAAGTATACCTTTCTGTGGCTGAAATAATCACATATTTTCGAATTAAAAAATCACGGCGTTTCAGATATTCAAAGATTTCAGATATTGAGGTCCAAAACGTGCTTTTTTTTCAAAGACCAGTTTTATTAGAAAAAATATCATAGTTCTGTCATTTCTCATTATTTTAGTTTGACATAGACTGTTTGATAAAATAAAGAAACCTAGAGTCACGATTACAGAACGTGCCTAAAAACGCAAAAGAAAGAAATAATGACTCTTGTAGCAATGAATTTTTCAATAAATGTCAGTGAATTGGTAAAATTATTAAAAGAAATTTTATTTCATTGCTTAATCCGAAACTTAATTTTTGGTAGGGTTGCTACAAATGTTTAACAAATGATTTTTTTAATAAAAATATTTTACTTTTGGATTGCGATAATATTTCTGAAAGAAATCGAGCAGCAAAATCTTTGTTTCGACCCGAAGAATAAATCAGAAGAAACAGAAGCTGAAATTAATACTACTATTAAGTAGTATATATAAAGAAGAAGAAAATAAATGTTAAAAATTTAATATTTTGAAAGAAAAAATTTCTTATATCATGCTCCAGCTAAATGTTTGTAGCAATCCTATCAAAAAATAAGGTTTTTGATTAAACAATGAAAAACAGTTTCTTTAGTATTTTAGTCCAATGGCTTAATCAGTTTTTTATTTCCTTAAATTTTTTTATCAATATCGACAATTTTTGAGAAATCTTTTGCATTTTTGAGCACGCTTTTAAATCGTGACTCTAGGTTCCTTAAGTATATGTCAAAACGAAAATAATGAACGCCGGCAGAAATTTGTATGATATTTTTTTCTAGTAGATTTAGTCGTTGAAAAAAGTATTTTGGACCTCTGAAACTCCTTTATTTTTATTACGAGAAAATTGGGTATTTCAGCGTTTTATATGTTATATATTCCGAACAATCCAATTGAAATAAGATTGCGTGTTTTTTTATTTCTTTCAATATTGCCTATAACTATATTCGTATATTCGTTAATAAAAATTAAAGAATTCAGTTGTGACGTCATAAGCTAACAATCTGGTTGTACCGTGTTAAAAATCGGAATAAGTAGCAACATCGAGTACAGTGACAGCTGAACTGAATCATCTGTAAACGCGTTTTTTATGTATTGTGTTTGTTTTCTTTTGTTTATCGTTCGTCGTTCTTGCGTTAATTAAGCATCATCAAACACAAACACAACAAATCCAACACGGGCACAAGATGATAACGTTTACAAAACCACAGATATTTACAATCAGCTTGTCTGACGCCCGACATCCGACCGTGATTTGACAGCCACAAAAGAATGCAAAGTAACACTGTTGCCAAGTTGCGTACTTCCTTTTTCAGTTAAGTCGTCACATCCTTTGGAAGGCGTTTTAAAATAGTTCAACTTTGACTTGAATATTCACATACTTAAATATATTTTTTTTATACTGACCAACATAGGAAATTATTTGCATATGTTACAATTAGTAACGAAACTATATTGAATTGCGTAATTTTTACTTCACTGAAATACCCAGTTGTAGTTATTTTAGCCACAGAAAAATATATTTTCCCCAAGTTTCATTTATATTAGATTATTTTTTCTAGGAAATGTTATGGTTACATTAAAAAGTAACTAGACATAAGTTGTTGATTATTTCTCTACATCTACAACTTTTGTATTGGATAATTTACTTAAATATGGATATTCTTCATCCATATTATTATCAAAAAGTTTAACACCTTCAACCAGGAGACTCTGCACTACGACTTGAGTTTTGTCAATGGCTTCTTACACAAAATCCTAGCTTCATTAGATCAATACTGTGACCCGATGAATTTATGTTCACGAAAAATTTATATAATCAGCATATCTAATCTTTAGGAAATCCGTATACAACTAGGGTACGAGCTTACCAACAAAGATTTTCAGTTATCACTTGTGAGGTTTGTAATGGAAAATTACGGCAACTTCAAATCTCACCAGCTCGCTTAGATACCGATTCATGCGTAGAAATTTCCAACAATCAGATTGAAGATTTTTGCTGGATAACAGTTTTCCTGTTGCCTTACGTAACAGGATATGGTACCAGCACGATGGAATACCACCCCATGTTGGGCGAAATGTAGTCGGGTGGCTCAACGATACATTTAATGACAGGTGGACTAGTAGAAGAGGTCCGCAATAACCTGCAAGATCTCCTGACCTAAATCCATTAGACTTTTATGTGTGGGGATACATGACACAATTTGTTTATTCGGAGCCAACAAACAACGCCGATCATCTATACAAGAGAGATTTGAGAATGCTGCATTGCACAATCAAAACACAACAGATTTTGACACATTTATTATTCTCATCTATTGCGTTATCAAGCTTGCATCGGCGCTCATGGTGGCATTTTGTGAATTTAATATATTAAAGCTATTTTGGTTAAAATTATTCTTTTACTCTTTAAAAAGTTTATCTAAACAATTTTTGTTTTTCAATTTTTTCGGAAAAGAAACGAGATAGACAAAAAAGTTACTTACGTTTTCTATTTGAAATTAAAAAATGTACACAACGTTATATTTTTTGCCTCCAGTTAAGAAACACCCATAAAAGAAAATTAAACGAAGATAAGTGTATGACTTTAGAATTGAAGTATAAGTATATATTCAATACCCAATCCAACTAAATGAGACAAATTTATTTATTTGTGAAAAATTTGAATTGTAGCTATTACGACTCCCCATAAGAGTATTTTGCAGAAATTTTCTAAAAAATTTTATGTATCACTACAGACTTATTAATGCCTTGGCATGGTTGTCAAGTGAACAAAAGCGTATTCGGTTTATTCCAGATTTCAATCAAATAATGATTGGCTAGTCTGCTTAAAAAAAACAAAAGCATTGACTTAATGTTAAAGAAAGTGAATTTATGTGTGGTTTTATTTTTAACGTTATTATAATTATTACAATTGGGTATTTCAGCGTTTTTTTATTATACATTCCGAACGATCTAATTGAAATAAGACTGCGTGTTTTTTAATTTCTTTCAATATTGCCTGGAATTTGAGATATCAATTAATATAAATTAAGGAATTCCGCTGTGACGACATAAGTGAGCAATCAGATTGTACCGTGTTGAAAAGAGAGGGATAAACAACAATCGGAGTAAGTAGCAACATCGTGTACAGCTGACCAGTGAGAGCTGAGCTGAATCATCTGTAAACGCGTTGTTTATGTGCTGTTTGTTTTTTTTTGTTTATCGTTCATTGTTCTTGCGTTAATTAAGCATCATCAAACACAAACACAACAAATCCAACACCGGCACAAGATGATAACGTTTAGAAAACCACGTGTGTTTGCAATCAGCTTGTCTGACGCCCGACATCAGACCGTGATTTGACAAACAGAAAGGAATGCAAAGTAACACTGCTGCCAAGTTGCACATTTCCGTTTTCAGTTAAGTCGTCACATCCTTTGGAGGGCGCTTTAAAATGACTCGAATATTCACGTACTTAAATAAATCTTCTATACTAACCAAAATATGGAATTATTTGCATGTGTTACAATTAGTAACGAAACTATATAGAATTCCGTAATTTTTACTTCACTGAAATACCCAATTGCTTTAAAAAATCATTCCTGTTTTTCGTTTTGAACTGCAAAATATATCAAATATTACTTGAAAATTAAATAAAAATAAAAATTTGTCTTTGTGCAGCACTGTCAAATTTAATGTCCACGAGCCGCCACTGATCGTGATCGAAATTATCAACTTTTTTACGGTAAATCTCAAGATTATTTCTAAGTTCAGTCAGATGGTCGAGAAGTCACTTTCAACTTAAATTATATTTTCCCGTTAAAACTGGCCAAAATCGAAACAAAGTTTCTGCTTGAACACTAGATATAAACTCAACCAATCTAACTTTATATCACTTAAAACGTCCAATATCCTAATTATTTCTAACTTCAAAGTTACATCTAACTTCATCTGTTTCGGTTGAAACCAGCTATCGTGTTCTTCCCTCTGCACCGCAGCTCGAAGCAAATTACACAGCAATGCACCTAAACGTATTAATCTTACGGCTGGGCACTGCAGCACCCCCCGGAGGGAGCAGACGGCGCTACAAGTTCGAGAAACAGGATCCGCAGCATCCTTGATTTCCCACGGGACGCCAGCATCCAGGCCGCGGACGCCGCTGGACCAACGGCCTGTCACCTGTGACCTCCACTCTTTCGTCTTTTATGCCGCTGACCTGTCGATCATTCATATGCAATGCACTTGCGAAGAGAAGGAATTTTAAATCGGAAAACGGGTTCTGCCAGAAGTGGAACGCCGTAACGAACTGCAAAGAGATGATGAGATTTTTGGATTCCTCTACGGGCCAGTTGTGGATGGCGTGTCGTGAAGTTGGTTGATTATTTGTGGTAAGTTCAGTTAAGATTTTACAAGTCTGAAATTTTATAATTAAATTTGAAGCGCAAAATTAATATTTTGGCGTCATAGGTCGTGAATATGCAATTAATGGAAATGTTTTACCCAAAAAAAATAAGAATTACGGCAATGAGGTAAAATTTTAAAAGACGTCAGCATAACTTAATGCATGACAAAGTTCCAAAAATTTTAATTAGTTACTGAACTGAACGAGTATTTGTAGTACATATAGTGAAGCAACTTTGATACATTTGTTACATTCGATACTTTCAATACTTCGATACTTCTGATACTTCGATAATTTTGAGTAGTATTGATACTATACCGGTATCAAATATCGATACCTCTTTAATGATATCGCCCAGCCCTAGTTTTGGCAAACCACCGAGTAGTTACGTATTTTTGTTACGAGTGTATAAATTATTTTATCGGGTGCTTCAGTGAAGTAAATACACTTCTCCTTACTTGTTATCTGAATCCTTTAAAAACAAACAGAAATTTTTACAAAATGTTACTTCTGCTACAAGTAAACTTTGTAAAAAGGAAGATTCTGTAATTATTTTAAAATAATAACAATTGAAGCCAAATGTAATATCTTGTATATTGCTAATGATTGTCCATGTTACGTACGCTATTAATTTGAATTAGCCATTAATATGAATAGCAAAGACAAGAAATAAAAGTCCATACGAGTATATACCACGAGCGTTTATTTCTGACTGACTACTATAAAAAGGGTTACCAAAGATAAGCATCAAGACAAAAATATATAGAAAGAGCTGCCACTGAGAACATATTTAACATACCTACTCCTTTAAGGAATTACAAACAAAATTAACATATACTAAGGATATCCCAATAATCTTACTACCTAGTATGAATGTTCAGGCCCCAGAAACAATATATGTTACAATACCAGATTTGTAAAATATAATCTTCAAGTTCCGCAACACTCCAAAATTATAACAACATATAATTATATCTCAATATATAATAACAACATTTAATTTTCGCATCCAAACACCAATCTGTTCAGGGATTTCATCTAGCTTCTACATCCTTAATCAATACAAGAAGTTTCATTCACCTGAGAGTCGGTTTGACGATTGGTGTTTCCTCACTACTAAGAACCGAACCCATCGCGAATGATTAAAGTCGGTTGTATGTTCTCTACTAATTTTCATTTGATTTGTGCAATATTTCCAAAAAAAAATATATACAAAGCTTTGTAGTTATCCAAGATAGCAAATGCTTACTGAACAATTGATTGTCGCTTAAGGAGAAATTCGTTAGTATTATATCAGAATTCTTGTACCTTTACGCTGTTTGAGGTGTTTCTTTGCCCTAACCCTAAAAGACCTTCGAGTCTTTTCGATATAACGTGCGTTTTCCCGCGTCGGTCTGGTATATAAAAGTTTTGTAAATTTTTTTTCGCGATGTAATACTTTTGAACTCTATTTCAAATCATAACAAAATATTTTGCTTGCAATATCAAGTTCATTTTCACTATTTTATCGCATATTGTTACGTAATAATCAGATCAGCTAAATTTATTCATCTTGTGAAAACTTATTGGCAATAAATATAATAATACTAATAGAGTTCGTAGCCAAGTTAAGTAGTTAGGCAAATGGCTTTTACAATTTGGCCAAGCTTTCGGACTCATACGCTTCAGAAAACATTATACGGTATCGATCTTAATTTAAATTCTGCAAATAGCAGTAAACTTATACAGTAGTTCGTTCATTCATGAAAAGGCAATTAATAAATTTATGATACAGTAACATTATAAAATAGCTCGGGTATGTTACTAAATACCAACTGGGCAAGAATCAAATCTTGATCAGATTATGAACGTTATTTTCTCAATTATTTGACTTAGTTGCGTATCGTAAGAAATATTTCTTACCAAATATCATTATACTTTTTCCAGTAAGGCAAAACAGATAAATCGTAAATACTTTGAAGTAAACTGTATAACTCTATTACGGCATTATAACAAATTGGTATGCACCATTGCAATTTTTAACTTATAGTCCATTCCCTCTCTCAATCAATACTTCTAAAAAAATATGTGATCGATGTGCACCCAAATTACGACTTTACTGTTGCAATAACGCCTACGTAATACTCACTTGATGTCGTATACGAATTATTCAAAGAAAGATCAGTTTGCTCAATATCATTTTGAGCAACTGCTGCTTGAGTAATTTTGACAGTTCCTTTGCCGTGTAGCATACATACACTTATCTCCCGTTTTGTCATCATTTATTCGGTAGTACAGCGTAATCTGTTGTGTTGGCTCAGAAGAAAAATGCCGAGTATCAAAGGGAGGTGTTTCTTGAGCACGCCTTTACTGCATTAATCCATTGCTAACGGATTATGATAAAAATGTCATAGTATTAAATCTAACAATTTGGACCATTGCACTAACATTAACCATACATTTGGTTATTTGTTTTCTATATTAATGCATAAGGCAGTAATGGATGATTTGGTGAAGGCTTGTATCCCTGAGCGTTGTAATTTGTACCATTCTATTCCTTCGAATTTCTTCCGCCATTACCTTCACCGACTTATTCAAAATCTTTCATTAAGTAATGTAAATGCAACGCCATCAACCAATCTCTAACATTCGTGACCCTTACAAATAAGAAACGATGTATGGTTCTAACATTATTCTAAGTGCAAACTAACTAATTATTGACGTATAATGATTTTTGTTTCACTAACGCGTACAAAACCTACACTGAGCGATATCAAAATCTTGATATGACGATTGATATACTATGATACCTGTAAAGTAAAATCAAATTTTTGTCTTTTTACGTAACTATTCTGAATTTCTCGTTTTATTTACAAATTTTGAGAGCTGTTTCACTAGCGTATTTACACATGATGTAGGTAACTAAATATGGCCAGAAAGAAAAGTCTATTGGGCTCTCGAGTGTTTTGGTCGAAAATTAAAATTTATTTTTCATATAACCTGACGTTACTTCAATAAATGTGATCAAAACATTCAAATGCAATCAATCGTATTTTCAAATATATTAAATGTTAAATATAGCATACTGCAGATATATTAACCTTGTTATCAAACAATGATTTGAGTTAGTTTCGTGGTTTCACAGATTAGAACTAGTTCTTTTAGAAACACTTTAGCAGTAATTAAAAGTGAGTCTAAGGCATTTAATAACTTTGAAATTGATGTGGTATATTATGTGTACTTGTACAACGTGTAGGCCTTAGATTCTATATTACTAAAATTTTCTATAAATTTCATTCTACAAATTTTGGAATGCACACACGATAATACAGTATGCAACGAATTAGGAAACGAAAACGATTTCATGGTCATACTAATATGGAGGTCAGCCACCATGTAATTTACTATTTTCCTGCCTTCAAACGCGGTCGCAAAATTGCATTTCCCTTACGGATGCTGAAAAAGTACATGAAATTAGAACCGCATTCAAAAAGTAATGAACATAAGGAAAGACGTTCGTTGAACTTTATCAAAACAAGTTTAACATACATCTGATGTTTTCACAGACGATTATGACAAATTTCCTTAATCCTAACAGGGAGTACATCCCCGCGTCCGTCGACGATAAACTACGGTACAGAACAACAGCCAACGCAGACAAAGTGCTGTAATATCCCGTAAATTATGCGCCCCGGGGTAAATGAAATCAGGAAATGAATTTCTCTAGGACAAACGCGGGTTTGTCTACACCGATACTTCCTTCGCTTTCATCCAGTAATTTATCGGCCACTTTCCGCTACGCTCCTGCGTCCTTCGCCTTTGTCCCGAGGACTGCCGCGACGCTGAAAGCTACGTAACGGAGTAAAAAGCCAGACGAAGTTTCGGTATACACAGGTTCGTCACTGAAGGTGATGCTATTTAAGAATTTGCATTTTCTTTCATTAATTTGAGTTCACAAGTCATATTTTCCATGATTTATGAAAATTATTTAAAACCACCTCAACCGCGAAAGATAAATAGAGTCGCCATGACAAGTCAAATCGAAAATATGTTTTTCGAAATTCAGAGTAGTAGTACTGGTTTTCCAAAGTAGTATGTCTTGTATTCGTTAGTACTTTTATTATGTGGTCTTTTCTGTAGTTTTGAGGTATTTAGGTTATATCATTAAATACAAGTAGATGTAAGTAGCTTTCACATGTCTAAGCTGTTCTACTGAAGCACAACAATATGAAAAGCCAAGTATATTTCCTCTAATATTTTATGAAAATTTTCATAAAAGGCAAAAACGTGTAAACCAACATATTTTAATTTTTGCTAACACACCATATCAATATGGCCTAAATATTTTAATCAAACCTACTCTGAACAACTGGAATTTGTTTAAGTTAAATTCTTACATTTATACGCCTTGCTCACCAAATATTTTTTATAAGTGACTTCAAACATAAGTTTTTCAAAATACTTTCTGTCAAACGGTGTTGTCTTTAGCGATACATTGCACATAATCCACGCACACTTTTTGCAATAGTAAATTTTAAGGAATTTTATATATGATTTTCTTTTATACCTAGAACATTTGATAAGCTGATAAGATTTATAATAGTTCCTACATAATACTGGTAATTGTTTATATTAACTAAGTGTTCAAGGTTGTTGCGGAAATATAGTTCAAAACTAATACATATAGGTAATCAGTAGTAACATAATAATTAAAATTAACCACGAATTATAGTGTCAATATCAATTACAAACGTCTGCACATACATTATAAAGACATTAAAATTATCTGGATGTATTGTTTGTAACCAAACCAAACAAAATTATGTTCAAGGACTATATTGACGATTACATAATGCAGCTGATGCACATGTTAACGTATCCTGGGACCAAGGCAAAAATATGCACAATGTGCTATTAAGAAATATTTTCCGCCTTTCCCAGGTTCATAACAAAATCCTAACCGTAGTCTAACCGCGAACTTTTTAAGTAGTTACCGCATTAGATTTTAAAAAAATAATAAGCTGAATCAAAAATTTCAATTTATTATTTTATAACCTTGTGTAACGGCTTAAGTCGTTTTTTATCCTTGTATAATGTGTCCCCCTGAGTTTAACCTCAATATTCTCGGGTGAGGGAAACACTTCTGAAATGAAATTATTATTGTTATTTGTATAAAGATCTCTGATTCCTTATTAATATCCACTCAGTAATACAATTTGCATTGGCCTAGTTTTATTTTATTACTTTTTCTAGTTTTAATTGTCCTACTTGTTATTAAAGAAATGGATCCTTCCTACGTCACCAGTATCTTACAAGTAGATAGACTTGATTTGCATTAAACTTGGTTATAATTTTTGTATACAAATTTTACACATTTTTAAATATCTTCTATTTACCGATAAAATTATTAACTTTTCTAACTTCAGTACAGCTCCTTCACTTTGTCCTTTAATTATCTAGGATCCTTTACCATTCTATCTTAAAGATTCAACTGCTGACTGTATTTAACAGCATTTCACTCTACTTTCAGCATATAGGGTGTTCCGAATCTTAACAAGAATTGATTTCTTAAATAATGTTCGGAAAACAAACTTACACGGGGTAGATTTTTCGACACACTGCTGCTTTCGATTATGTGTATTTTCATAACCTTTCAAAAAAAGCTCTAACATCCCAATGGTTTTTCCCTGAATTTATCAAATATAATCGAGTGAAATTCAAGCCAAATCAAAAGTATATAGGATACTTTTCACAACATATTACATATGTTTAAAGTACAAGTGCACATGTTACATGATATCGACTCAAAACCGTGCCTCTGCTGTGCTTCAACATTTTTCAAATAATAAAATTGTGAATGCTTTGAAGATAAAGTGTTCCTCTGAGAGTTTGCACCTGATGTTAGGATGCACTTTTGTATTTCCCGATTCTGTGCAGAATTTTTTTATACTGTTTTGTAGAGAAATATATCCACCCGTATTAACAATGTCATTAAGATGTCGTTGCACTGAAGTTCGTTCCCCAAGCTCTTATGTTCAGAGAGAAACTGATGTCATCTACACTGATTGTTAATAAGTATCTGACCTAATTGCTCATATTGTTTTWTTGCAAAAACTTAAATTGGACTGGAAGGGGGTCAAATTTGGTAATACTTTTTTTGTAGTATTCATCAACAATTACTTAACTCTTCTAAATGTTTAAGCTGATGCTGATTGCGGTTTAAAGATTCTCTGATAATATGGTGCAAATGTAATAGTTTTAAATATAATATGTTAAAATGCTATTTTGTCTGATACAAACTAACGTTTTATCACTTGTCAATATAGGTAATATCAGTTATGTAGTTTAGAATATGGTTGACAGTTACAACGATAAAACATTCTTGTAGATCCAGTCATTTTTGTATGCAGAAAAATATATATGAATCTTCTTATAGTTTGGTAATGTATGTATATGAATCTATGAACAAAAAAATGCTACAATTCGGCGGAATGCACAAGAGCGTGAATGCTGTGCTAATATGATTTCTTGTTGATTTATTCATAACATTTTAAAGAAAAAGAAATGTTATTATTGCAATTTGTCTAATTTATTAGCCGTATAGTCTGTTTAATGTAAAACTATCAAATTATTATCCATTTATATTTTCTATAAGTGACTGATTTTTATCTGTTGGAAACAGAAACTGTACTTTATAGAATACTTACTTACCTTTTAGTTATATATCGTTTTTCATATCAACGCCTCAATTGCATTATAAGACTTTAAAGATAAAAATCGGCTACTACCAGAACGTCAAATGCGTACTAAATTGCTAAACATTATTTTAATTCAATAAGTAGGTAAAAGTTTTTACAAATAATTCAAAAAACCTCGAATTTTGAGCTAAACGACCAGCTAGTTCCTCATATAAAATTCACCCCGAACACGCATTCGGGCACGTAGAACACGATTAATAAACCCCCTCGGCGCGGGCTGTTCCTTCTGCCACCCCTCGACATGGCCCGAAAGGCGTCATTTCTGTTGAGGGTGTTATGGCTGCTGACATGGGTAAGGGCGGCTCCTGATCTGTATTGATCCCAGCCTCTGGATGTAAGATGCATCCCTTACATCGTTCCCGTCAGTCCCTCACCGCTACCCCCGGGAAGGGCGACCGCTCGCCCTCGCCTGCCTCCATAATCGATGTCGGGTAAGCAGCTTTCAACTTGGACTACTCAGCAATTCTGGGTCTGCCCGAGCGGGAAGAAATCGAACTAATTCGGTTAGGACGTCTTCCATTAAATGCCAAATGAGACCGTCAGACAACGAAAGCCTTTAAGCGAACATATTCTTTAACGCATTTGAACTTGACGTTGCGGTGTCAAAAAATTAAGCTCTAGCTTAGTCTATAGGTACATTAAGCTGTCTTAATGAATAATTTGTTTTATAGAAAATTGTACAAGAAATTTTGTTTGCAGCTTTATTGC
This sequence comes from Rhyzopertha dominica, assembly GCA_025024175.1. Classification (NCBI taxonomy): domain Eukaryota; kingdom Metazoa; phylum Arthropoda; class Insecta; order Coleoptera; family Bostrichidae; genus Rhyzopertha; species Rhyzopertha dominica. Next base: position 40,796,509 of record QCXZ01000064.1, read on the forward strand.
CAATTGTGAACAATTTTTTTTGTTACATACCTCTACGTACTCGTTAAACACTTCACGGAATGTGATGTCTGCAATTTGGAAAAATATGACCAATACTCGAAATGTTACACCCGTTTTTTATTTCATAAATACTAAAAATACGTGATCTTGAATACAAAGTTTCCCGCATCGATAGGATAATGATTTTGCATCAAGCACAAATGATATTTAATAAGTTGAAATTAGATAGTTCTGACACTGAATCTAAATGCTTTTCGTTTTTGATAAAATTAAAAAATTATAAGATTATATCAACACTTAAAATGTCTGTCTATATTGTGCTGTCTGCACGTCAACCAACTGCAGATAGATATATTTCGTTATCATAATAGCTTATCAGTGCAGTTTTGTACACCTTTTCCAAAGTATGTATAAAGTTAGAACTACTACTTCTGGTGTCATTTTCTTCACTTAAAGTCGCTAAATCTAAAAGGGATCAACAATTTCACGTTCATTTTGTTCAAAATCTTCTAAAGTTAGACCTGGTCACAAAATTAATGATTCTGTAAATCAGCTTTTTTCGTTTTTTGTTTGCAATTAATTTTTAAACGTGGTGTTTGAAACAAATTGATTGAGATTTAATATAATCTTCAGCGGTAAAATATTTACTACATACTATCACATACTTTGTATTGACAGCTTTTACTTTGCCACTATTTTTTCTGGAATTAAATACAAACTAACAACATAAAGTTCCTTATTTTTATGTATGTGACGTCCGTAAGCACAGCAGTTTGTTTTGTGTTTTGTATTTTTAGTGTTACTGCTTTAATCCATTAGTAGCACTATACAGGGTGTTTGAAAAATGTGATTATATCTAAAAAAAATAAGTCTAAAAATTATGTAACGAAGTTCGAACTCTTAATATTTTTCTAGTTAGAGCAGTCAAGATGTTGACTTTTAGAAGGCATAAATGGAGGTTGATTATTTTTATCACGCCAAATTTCTTATGGCACCTAAAGACCAAATTGCAATGCTTCAAAGTCAGTCAATCATTGTTACTTTATTGCAAACAATTAAGACCAGCATTTAGAGAGAACAGAATTTTTTGGTACTAGCTAAGTAGATAAGTAAAGTTAAATTATAAAGAATTTTCAAAATGTCTCTCATTCATGTAAACACACTTCCTGGGACACTTCAAAAAATGTCTTCCACCCCAAAACACAATACCAGGTGTATCTCTCGCGACAGTGAACCCAACTATAATTATATGTCGAAGATTTCGTATGTCAGTTACTAAAGTTTCTTAGACAATAGTTTTTAAATGTCCCAAAAAGGAATCCGTCTGATATATATCTGGCGATCACAGGAATTAGGCCGGTGCCTTCAATCCATATATCGGGGGAAGCCTCATCGAGGTATATGGGAACTAGGGTACTAAAACCCTGGGGAGCGCCATCTTGTAAAGTCACATGCACAATCTTGTCTCTAGACGAATATCTGATAGTTGTAAAAATTAATTTAGTATACGTGATCATTGATTTTAATGATAGCCATCTCTGGAAATTTAAAAAACAGTTTAGTAGAAGCATCTATTTTGTCGCATTAGGTTCAAGTACTAATGACAACTCAAAATCATTATTGGAAAGCAGCAATTTTTTTACAAAATATACGCCTCTGCTTTGCAGTGGGTATTTCCTACTTTTGATTTGAATTGGAGACATCAGGTTGAAAATAATTAGTCATAACTACTCTAATGCGAATTTTGTAACTGAACTTTTGGGTGTCGAAGTATTTTTCACGTATTTTTAATGTTCTCGAGAAATATTTGCAACTGGAATATATAAAAGTACTCAAAACCCCATTAACATTTTTAAGGGATATTGTTATCAGAGATCAATTTGAATATGTGCATTTATCTAAAATTTTCGGAGGGTGAATCTAGAAAAATAAAAGAATAAGTTCTGAGGTTACTAAAGTCCTTATATAAAGTCCTTTAGGTGATTTAATTATGGAAGCACTTCAGAACTTCACAAAAAAATATTGCAAAACACATGAGATGCGTATAAATAAACTGGTACCAAACTTCTTTATTAATTAATGTGAACATTGATTTCATTGGCGATTATAAGTGATTAGTGTTTTATATAGTTATATTAGCTGAGACACAACAATATAAAATATAGAAACGAGCAAATGGGTAATAATGATTATTTTAAACTTGAGTATAAGATTGCTGGACTGGGACCTAGACCAATGTTGTCGCTAAACACAAAGCGTTAAAAACATTAAAAGTATTCCCTTTAATTTATACGGAATGTCAAATCTATATTAGCTTTCCACTTTTTCACACGAAACAAAAAATAAAATGGTATAGAACTATCAAATTCCATTAAACTGACTAGCTTTACATTGCTAAAAGCTATGTCCATGCATTTGGAATTCTATTTGTGATACCTAAATAATTTGTAATCTCAAATATAGGATTATAAAACCTTAATGCTTGTAGGTACGATAATAGATTTATAATAACATTAATAATGATTCGAGATTCTATTATCGGAAAATTTTACAAAACTGATGAAACTGGTTTACTACTTCCTACACAAAATGCGCCACTGTTATTGTGTTCAAAATTATTTTACGTATTGTACAGTCTTTAGCTGRGCTTGTTTGTTATACCATCAAGGAAAACAGAAAAAATACAWTTGGRTCCAAATTATACTGTACAACTTTGCCCCCCCCCCCCAGGTGGGTTAAACTAAAGAATTAATCATTATCATAAAAGTGTTGCATAATAGAGTATAAAATTAGATTAACAATTAGCAGTCACTCAGGATATATGTATTTATAAACATTTGTTGTAGGCATAAATAGTAATAAATTAAATGAATAAACACAGTGGCAAAATATTGCACATGCAATAGGAAAGGTTATAATCAAGTGTCTTTTTGATAACGTTTAACGTTTAATGACAACAACCAGATGTATGCATAAGTAAATCCTGACATAACAGTTACAAAAAAAATCTGTTCTAACAAAATTAGAAAACCACAGCACCATCTTTCAAGATTTCTTCAGTAAAAAAGACTCATCTGCTCATAACCGGCTAATTCGGCACCCTATATATAGCATGCGAAGGGGTGCACATCTGAGAATATTGCTGCTAGATCAGTTACGAAAACAAGTCCTCTGAACAAAACCGTTACTTCAAGGATAGGTTTGTTAACTCGGCAAATATGTATAAGCAAGCAGCTCAGCTGGACTTGGTCGAAAGTAATGGTCCTAAACAAATACACGGTTACACTGTAATCCAGAATGAGAAATTTGAGAAGCAACAGAGCGTTACACCACACAAGGATGTTTACGGATATATGTTGCTCCCCCATCCACCCTAGAATACGCAACCGGCAGTTGCTTTATGGTCAAATCTTTACCTAATTTTATAAAAATGAAAAGACTACAGCATTTTGGTGAACAAAAAAGTAGCTTGAGTAGTGTTTATTATTTAACCATAGCAAGTACCGAAGCAAAAACATTAATTATTTATTATTATTATTATTATTATTATTATTATTATTATTATTATTATTATTATTATTATTATTATTATTATTATTATTATTATTATTATTATTATTATTATTATTATTATTATTAGCACTACAAAAAGCCGCCCACACATGGCTTTCGCGATTTTTTTTAAATAATTTTAATGATGCAGTAATGTAACTGTTTTACATTTTTTATATGTTATATGGGCCGTAATAACACGTTTAACCGTTTAGCCTAATGAAAAAAAAATGTAGCTGAGGGATCTTCGAATAAACAAATGATAATATCTATATTATTTGCACGAGTATTTTGGTAGCCAAAATTTTACCAAAATTATTTTGTATTGTTAGTGCTCGGCTTATTTCTAAACCTTTTCAATTACTTTTAGTGCTTCTGGCGAGACCGAGATTACAGTACCCGAGACCCTTACGAGACCGAGACTGAACATACGAGACTTCGAGAGTCTCGTTTTTCTTACACAAATATATGTATAAAGAGGTGGGATTAAATTGTTTACACTAGGGACGAATGTAAATAACACAGTTATCATATTCTTACCCATTATTTTAGTTCACTAAATTAGCACAATGTAATTTAATTATTTACCTAATTCTATTACTTACATAATTTTAGTAGTGTTTTAATTCAAGTAGTAATAAAGTAGTAAGCGGTAAAGTTCTGCAAATTATATAGTGATTTTTTATCTGAAAGATTTTACATGTTTACAGGAACAGTAAACTACTAGTCAAGTATAAGTATTAGGGCTTTGGAAACAGCAAATTTTCAGAAATGGCTTAAAATCATATTATAAAATATTACCTGCACGTCTATGCAATATCCTCAAAAACAGCGAAAATATTTACCGTATAACTACATATCGTGCCAAAATTCACGCAACACTAAAAGCCTTTGCAATGATAAGAATCAACAAACGTAATAATTTGCAGGAAAGGCGATGCTTTCAGTTTAAAAATCTTTTGATTTATGTTTGGTGAATAAAGATGTTACTTGAATAAAAGTGATAAAAATAATTATATGTTTGTTTCGAAATGTAAGCACAACGCTTTTATCAAACTACCAAAATAATTCATTAAACATTTTTATTGGGTTTAGTTTGCAGAACGAACAAAAAATTGCGTTTGGTGTAAATTCAAGAAACATTAAATGAATGTTTAAAATAGTTTTTGAAATGTTACATAAAGAGATTTGTTAATAAATGCTATATCGGCGTTCCATAGCGCACAGTGGCGTGGCAGATAGCATCAATGTATCATAGGGTATTGTAATTTGTAATTAGTAGTTTTTATAACCAATTGTCAATGCAATACAGCGTACATGATGATCTTAGTATTAACCCCTATAATATTATTAAAAAAGTACCTTTAACTAACCTATACGTTTGTAGATCGTAATAAAAGTTATATACGAAGACGTGATAAAATAATCATGTTTGTGTAGATAGATACTTATATCAGAATAGTGCTAGACAGTATTTTTTTAAACACATTCTTATAAAACATTGGTTTCTATATTCGGCGACGTAAGAAAGTATTTTACAAGAAATAAACAAGACAAGACAAATGTAAAGTGTAAGATTAATATCAGTTCCTTCAAAATAATTATAATTGTATGATGGAAGTAGGTAACTAAATTTTGATTTCAGCTACAGCGCACTTGGTTTTAATTGCACAAAAAATATTGTTAGTTTCAATCTAATATTTTAGCCTGACAATAATTAATAAAATACAATAATACAGTCAAATCAACTACTATAATTACTACGAAATCAACAAGCCATCTTGCGTAGGTGCATAAATACTATGACGACAATAGCGCAATACATTAATTTGTATGCATTTTGTTGTCAATTATGACCAAGTGTGATGGAGCGAATAGCAAAGTTTAGTTACGTGCATGATCAACTTGATACCATTATTTATTAAAAAAATCTCAAATTAATTAATATATACAGAAGTATATACTTTTTAAATCACTGTATGTAAAAATGTTATAAGATTCTGATAAATAATGGTCATTTTGACATATTTATGCCAACACAAATATATTTATCGCATATAATTTTAATACGGCTTACAAATTGTATTTGGTGTTATTTTAAAAGAAAAAGTTACAGAGGACAAATGCCGAAATACCAAGCTTAATCACCCGTAACCACCACCGCGTAGCTGTAGAAGATATATCTCAAGATATTTATGATGCACTTTAGTTGTAAATATATCTAATATCACCTTTGATGACATTCTTGTAAAAGGAACATATCGGGATTTCAAAAATATTAGGACTACCTCCTCTTAACAGAAAACCCGAGACTCTCGTCACGAGACCGAGACTAAGTAGGCCGAGACCGAGACCGAGACCAAAGAATCCATGCATTTCCGAGACCGAGCCCGAGACCACGCAAGTCTCGATCTCATAGCACCGAGACCGAAGCACTAATTACTTTTCTTTAAAAATTGATTCCATCTGGCAAAAAGGCATAATGTTAAATCTAAAAACATCAAGGAGCCCGCTTGGAAGTTATCTGCATTGTAACATGGCAAAATTAGGCTATTAAGTCATTTTTAGAATATACCATTATAAATTCTAATTAACAGTATTTTTTATATTATTTGATGTATTTGGTTCGTTTTTTATAGCTATGATTAGTGTTTATGTGTTATTTCGGTCTTGTTTCGAGGTGGTGTATCGTTTGTCCAGTGTACATTTTTTTTCACATTTGTTACAGTTAATTTGGTATATTGCTTGGTTTATTGTAATTCATCTACTTCTATGTATGATATCGAGGTTGCATTCTTTTACAAGTTTTTCTATTTTGTGCAACTGTCCTTGAATATATAGTATACTAGTAAAATGTTCTCTTTTTGTAGGTTTTTCATTTTTATTTTGGCAAATCATGATGTTATATAAATTATATGTTTGTTTTTTTACTAATAATTTATTAATTGAGTGGGGTATTTATTATTTTGAAGCCAATTTTTGGCTTTCTATATTGAGTCATTGTGAAATTCTAGATTTGTTAGTTTTATTTTTACTGGCAAGGACTGCAGAGCAGAAACAGGAGTTTATTTTCGCTTAAATGATAAAGCAAGGGAATTCTGTTCAAAAACTGGAAGGTAATTTGAAACGGGTAATTCCTAAGAGAAGTTAATCAGATTATAAATGAGTATATCAATCATTTAGTTTTAAGTATTCATAAAGTAACTATGAAAGGAATCGTACAGTAGGTTTGCTTTTACGTAGATAAATATTTATTTATATTGTTTTTAGTTATAGGATATTGTCCTTTTTATTTGGTTTCCTATCATATTAAGATCAAGCCACAGGCTTTAAGAAAATAAGATATTGTTTGTAAAATTACATACAGGCGTATACATATCTCAGATGATGTTAAAAAAAAACAAAAGAAATAATAATAAGCACCACTAAGTTGCTCTGTACCAGTATGCGATCATTTCCGATTTATTAACTTTACATTTTCGCATACCTTACTGATTGCAATGGCACTATTGTTACTGTCATTATTATTGGCATGACTCCGTATTACCATTACTAATTTTGCTTCGCTAGATCTTATTACATAACTGTACCACACCCTTACCCACGAGCTTCTCCGGTATTGATTTAACAGTTAAGATGGCGGTGGTAAGAGAGACATCTTAGCATCGGAGAGGGACCTTCATCGTTCGGATAATTAAATATATGCAAATGCATCTCGGGATTATATCATGAACTCTCCCCATGCACGCAGCTATAAAATGCTTTCTCACTGCAGGGTCTGTCTCTGTCTACTAGACTACAGCACGTGTCGAATATACGAATAGTACTCTACAGGGTGTGTCAAGGAACTAACAGGTAGCCAGCTATACCTTTGAAAAAAAAATTGCAGACTGTAGTTTCAGACTAGGTTCATTCAGTTTAAAATACTTTCACTTCTTTGGATACTTCCGCTAATATGTCATTTTCATTACCTTAACAGGGGCACGCTGTATGTCTCGTTATTTTTTAAAACTTTGGAAATCGCATAAACAACATATAATTTTTAGACCTACTATTCCGAGAATTTAGCATTTTCTAAAAATTTGACGTTATCCGCATGTTTGTAAAAGTAAATATTTTCAAATCTAAAAATACGTAGAAAGATGCAGTTTGAGGCATTCAATTTGGCGTCCAATTTTCAATCTACAATTTGTTGTTTTTTTAACTATAATTTAATAAAAAAAATTAAATAACCATCGAGGACAAATTAATTTTTTAAATAGAGCGTTATATTTACTTAAATTGTACGGGGGTACTTAAGAAAATTTATGAAGAATWATTTATTGGTTTTCACCGAGAATTGAACTCGGGCGTTCAGATTTGACCTCTGTTTCTCTGCCGCTGAGCTATGAAGGCTGTGTCGAAAACTCGATGGGAGCGTATTATTAAGTGATGTTTTACTTAGAAAATGAGAAGTAAAGTCCCTAGATATATAAATATATAAATCTATGGACCTTAATGAGAAGGCCACTGCCACGCCATCCATTGCCAATACTATGGATACCATTGGATTCGAATTTGAATCCCAATTACTGGTACCTGCTGCGGCAGATAGATTTTGTGGCAGTAACATTATTTTAACCCAAATGTTACAAATTAAATTGTATTTTTCGTGGGTACTGAGGCAAGCAATTAAGATTCAAATGCCAATCCACTGGTGTCCATGGCATTGACAATAGATGACGTTGCAGTCTTTTCACTTTCTATGTAAAGCGCCAGTTAGTAATAAAGACAATAAAATTTTCTACATATATTTGCCTGAGTACCCACGAAGTACACAACTTAATTTACAAAATACAGACAACAACATCTACGCATTCTAGTTGCATATAGTTATTATTATACTTCGTCGGAATCAGATTCGGGTGTGTTTCTGTTTCTATGATCTAATACGAAGTAGGCATTGACTGTTGCATTGTACAATAAAGTGACTCATCACTAGCAAATTAGAAGTTTACGGGTTGGTTAGTAGCACATTTCTTCATTTTTTTAGATAATTAAACAAAACGTCACTTTTTGGGTATACAAATGACTGTTTTTTGGATTTAATAATAATCTACGATGAATGTGGAACAACAATCTGGCGAGTTTATGTAAAAAAAATATAAATCACCTAAGACTAACTAGAGTTTTTCCAAAAAGGCTATGAAGTAGTTGAACGAATTTTGAAACGTTTTTAACAAAATCTACTAAAAGTAAACTAATTGTCGACTATGTAGATAGAGAATTGACATTTGTAGCATATAGCATCTAACTAATTTTCTGCAGGATGTGCAGAAGAAGATTTAGGTATATATAAAACGGTGCAGAATCCTAAAAGAGAAAAATAACACGCTTGCAAATTACAACTTCTTCATACTTTAAGAGATGCAAACCTTAAGACATAAACATGGTTTTGAGAATGGTTCTTATTAAAACCAGAAGAAAATTATAATTTTGCTAAGCAGATCACATAGACAGAGGAGGCAAAGTTTTTAAAACAAAAATTGTTCATTTAAAATACACAGTATAGTCATATTTAATCCAAATTTTATTCCCACACGAATCTTGGATATTCGCTTTTACGAAGGAAGCCTCGATGCGAAAGTGATATTTTTAAATTAAGAAAGGTTAAAATTAATTTAACTTTAATTTAAAGCCTTTAATATACAGTACCAAATCAGCGATCAATATATTGAAAAAGTCGTAGAAGAAATGTTCGGTAGTGATTTGATTGAAAATAATAGGCGGTACCTCAGCTATACCTATATGTGTATATTTGATGTTAGTTACTGCAATTACTTAGTTTTCATTATTCCTGTTCCCGCTCTATTTTTTATTGTTGCAGCTATATTTTTATTTTATTTGTTGTTGATTTCTGAGTAGGTATATGTTTTTCTAATTGTTATTCATTTTACGTTATTGATTATTCGCCAAAAATACCATTAAAAACGAAAACCGAAAATATCTTCTGAACCTTTTAATCAAAGATACCTGATAAAAGAATGGAAGAGCATTAAATTCTTCTCCTGATGTACAAAAAAAATATGGGTATTGAATCTTTCAAACACAGTACAAGCGTCAAAATTTAAAAGAAAACTATTAAATAGGGCAGAAACGGCTAGTCTACTACCACACATTACAAAAATTCACTGCTATACAAACACCAGCTACAGAACAGTATAACATGTAAATGGTGGTAACAATAATTGTTAGCGTTTTATGTCTCCTACCTGAAGCCATCTTTCCATTAAGCTGATTGTTGTTTTTCAAGCCAGTTCTCGAAACACGTTTACACCCTTTGCTCGTTGTACAATTAGCACTGTTCCACAGCACAAAATTACATGAGAGTAATGCAGGTATCTTGCAATTTTCCAGATGGACGGGAATTGGCTGGATTGTSCAGATATTTCGTTTCAAGTCCAGCGTCCCAAAGAACAATATAGTATAAATGGTATACTCCTGTATCTCAATAATTATATTTAGTTTTATTAATTACTATATTACTAAAAAATTTCTTAGAGCTGCTCAAACTTGGCTTACTTGGCTTGTCCTTGTGTTACAAATTATTGCATTGTGTTGAGTAAAATATATGCAAAAGTTATTGTGGATTTTATGTAAGAATAAGTAATCATGTTTTATTTTTTAATTAATTAATTTAAGTCCAGCTATTTCAAAAATTTATCCTGACATTTAGGTTTTCCAATCTGGCAACCCCGTCTTCAGAAGTAATAATAAAATAGAACAAAAATAGAACTAGTAAACAATAAAACATCAGTTGGATGATTTCGGTCAAATGAATTAAACAAAATTAATCCGTCGTCATACTAATCATTTTTTTGAAAAATAATCAACATTATGTGAAAATAGCGCCATAGTTGATAACAGAGTCATTATTCCGAGCGCATATATTACAATTACAAGTTCCGATTTTTTTGCATTTTCGACTACGAATGCTATCCATTGCGTTAGTTTTTTCTTGTATGAAAGACATAAGAAGGTCAAATTAGTTATAAGAATCATAGCGGTCGAGGCTTTCACGACTGTTGTCCATAGTAGCAGTTTATTCCGGGTTAGTTGGTCGTAGTCGTGGCGATTTCATCTGCGCCGACGTTTCGGCTACTGTTACGATGAGCATCTTTAGAGCTGAGTTCATAGTCGAGGCCGTAGTTGCCTTATTATGAACACAAACAGAAAATGCTCACCACAGAAGTGGGCGAAACATTACCAAAAACAGAAATCGTTATGACCGCGGCCAACTAACCCAAAATCAGTTGAGACTTCACTAATATGGGTCATAATGTACTTCAGTAATATTTTTCTTTATGGATTCCTCTGGCTTCACAAACAGCTTTCACCTGCACTAATTCTTTCTATTAGTGAACCACTTTGACTAGGTGTCAAATAGGATCAGTACTAAGTGTAGACTTGTATTGAACTTTCATACTTGCATTGACTAATCGTCTTCTATACAGTAGGATTTGTCTATAATTACATGTATAACTCTGGCACCCTTTTCTTACTTCCACGGGTACTGGTAACTTTATCTCTTTTTACCTGTCTTGTCTCATTTCATATGTTTCTATGCTTATATAATTAGTTAGTAGTTCTAATAACATTACCACTTCATCGCCTCCAAGTTTCTCATTTGCAATTTTCAAAATCCGTTCACCTCTTGTTGCCGTAGCTAACTAAATTGAATGATGATTTCTGTAAGAATCTTTACTTTTCTAAAATTTATTGTATCATATTAATTTAAACGTTCAGTAGATAACCATTAACCACGGCTATAGAAATTGAGTGCAGCTCAGCACGACGCCGCCGAACCATGAGCGCGGCGTCGAAACTATATTTCAAATACATATTCAAATTCCCAAACGGCCGAACGCTCTCGCCTCTGAATAACATTCTCCCTGGAAGCGCTATCTCGCGGGCCCTTACGGCATAGATTCACAGATGAAATGCCTTTGATATTGTAACGGCATTAGCAAGTTAATAATTTATATCGTGTTTTGTACTTGCAATTCGCCATTAGTTCCTTGCGATATCGCCCGGATCTTGTGCAAACGCTCTAACCGTAACGGCGTAATTGGAACTGGTCGGAGTAAGTTGGCAGACAACTATAAAACGAACGTTATCTTCCGGTCGTTCCAGTTTCAGGGTTCTCGTCGGATGCTGTAAATATAATGGGTTACACTCTTCCAGTAATATTGATCTTGATGCAGTCTTCTATGTTCCACTGTCTGTTGTATATAATATCTTACTGGTTGAAAATTTTCTTCGCAGAAAAAAAAACTAAATCTATATTTCATGATTGTGTTGCTTATGTAACCGTCACATTTAATTGCCCAGAGATGTTATATAAGTAAACCTAATCATATTAATTTTAAGATTGGAGCTAGGAGAAGGCAAATTAACTCAAAGTTAATTATTCACTCAAACTGCCACTGCAGGAGACAGATAAATCTTAACATTTTAAATAAAAGGCATCCATTGAAAAATATCATCAAGGCGCTATTTAGAAAACACTACCATGAAAATGGTCGCAGATTAGATTCAATGCGAGGTAGCAGGAATTTTTTCGTGAATTCCTCCACTCGGACAGCGAACGACTGTTCATTCGAAAGCTGACATTTCAAATATAGCAAACATAATATTGATCGATTATGTTAGCGTAAGCAATGAATCAGATCGCTTTTTCGCGCCGCCCCGTCTTCATCCGTCAAGAAATCATAAGCGACTTGATGACTTTTTTAACTTTTTTAATGTTGATTAGATGTTAATAACTTCTTGAAATTTGCTTGGAATAACAAACCTGACAAGTTACTATTATTAATATATCAGTATTCGAGTGAAAAATAGCTTTTGAGCTATTTTTACGTGTAATGAGCATTACTAAAACAAACTACTATTTCACAAACTGGTATTATTTATTCCAGATGTATAGATTAGAAGTACGTTTTGATCTTATATTACTAAAGCAATTAGTATGGGAAGAAGGGGTTAGCTGATTGAAATCAAAGCGCATCACACTGTTGGTTCGGATGGCACTGAAGTTACTATTATGAATTAATGTTGCGCATTGAGGTTTTACGCCTATCTACAAGTGTATAAGTACAGCTATAGAGTAATCTTGTTTTCCTAGTGCATAGAAAAACTCAAACGTAATTGTAAATTTTAAACCTATTTATTAGCATACTATCTACCTTATATTAGTTCAGGAAAAAAATTAAATAAGCAACTCCGATCACATGATTAGTGCTTCAGTCTCGGTGCTACGATATCGAAACTTGAGTGGTCTCGGTCTCGGTCTCGGTCTCGGTCTCGGAAATATATAGTTTCTTTGGTCTCAGTCTCCGTCTACTTACTCTCGGTCTCGGTCTCGTGACGAGTTCTGATAAGTGGTGGTATTCCCAATATTTTTCAAATCCCGATATGTTTCTTTTACAAGAATGTCATCAAAGGCGATATTAGAAATATTTACAACTAAAGTGCATCGTAAATATCTTGAGATATATCTTTTACAGTTACACGCTGGTGGTTACGGGTGATCAAGCTTGGTATTTCAGTATTTGTCCTCTGTAACTTTTTCTTTTAAAATAACAGTGCAGCACACCAAATACATTTGTAAGCCGTACTAAAATTATATGCGATAATATATTTGTGTTGGCATAAATATGTCAAAATGGCCATTATTTATCAGATTCTTATAATCTTTTTGCATACACTGATTTGAAAAGTATATACTTTTGTATATATTAATTAATTTGAGAGATTTTTTATAAATTATGGTATCAAGTTGATCGTGCAAGTAACTAAATTTTGCTATCCGCTCCATCACAGTTGGTCATAATTGACAACAAAATGCATCTTACTTACGAATGGAACACGGTGTACCACAGGACGTGCAGTGGCTCTGCTCTCTTTTATTCTAGCAATAGTTGACTTGAACGACACTTTGGCTAATAACCTTTGAAGACTCGTACTCAATGAAAAAAGCAATATTCTTAAAACTGAATGCTTAAATTACACATTGCTGATAAAATATATATCTTCGTGTAAAATATGATTCAGATTTTATTTTGTACAAAGGTATTCATAGTTTATGGTAGTTTTCTTACTGAGCAGTTTTCAGTTACATTGCACATAATGGTAGCAGGCTAAACTAAAATGTAGCTAAAGTCTTTACTCTTTCATTAAACAAACTTAGTGAAAAGCAAAAAATATCCTGTTCTCTAACTAATAATACATAATTTCCAACATCACACAACGGCTAAATGCAAAACAAAAGTGGCAACGGCAACCTCAATTTCCAACTGTATAAAACCTCCTTCCTGAGTAAAGACAATATTAGCGGAAAATTCTCCGGTGGCGACTCGAGCGGCCGCTGATTGAATTAAAAGTTGCTCGGAGTTGAATACTCAAATCAACAGCGAATTAACAGGCGCTTCATAATTCGATAATACCGCGCGAAAAGTTCGTTTTCATTCGGGAGGTGTTGCGCTTCTCATTAAAGGTTTTCAACTAATGTTTCATTCGAACGGACGGCGCTTTAAATGAACAATTAGCCGTAATTATGTAATAGCGGTTGTTCATATTTAGAAAAAAGGTCAGTAATATACTTAAGAGAAAATGTCATAAAGTCCTTGTAAAAAATTTTTATTTTACAACTTTAACTGTGCTTCAAAGGATTACTGAGAAGCACATCATTTACGATACCCTGTAACACTTGTTAGATTAACAGTAGGTATATGTGTTACGGACAAAGACGATAATCCTGCCAATGACGTAATTGGCCAGTCAATGATGATAAGTCCAGTCAAGTTGGACATTATCCATAATGACCTGTCAATAACGATAATGTCCATATAATTTAGGCAATATTGATAATTCATAGGTACAAGCGCGTTGTTAACATCGTTGTCCGGGCCATGTCGTCATTGCCCGTTGAACAGCGACTAATGATGATAAAACATAAAGTTAGGTTATGTTAGAGGCACCCGCAAGGAAGAAGAATATGTTCTAGGAAATTTGATTGACACGTGATAATTACTGGAAAATATTGAGGATGCTTTAAAGTTTACAGATACCTACTACTAGTACTAAGTGGAGGGTGATGAGAATCGATATCATTAGGTAGGTATCGATATTCGATACCAGTGTGGTATGTGTACTACTCAAAAGTATCGAAGTATCAAAAGTGTATCAAAAGTATCAAAGTATCAAAAGTATCAAAGTATCAAAAGTATCGAAAGTATCAAAAGTATCGAAAGTATCGAAGTATCCAAAGTACCTAAAGTATTGAATGCATCAAAAGCATCATTACTAGTATCGAAGGTATCAAAAGTATAGAAGTATAAAAAATATCGAAGTATTGAAAGTATCGAATGTATCAAAGGTATCAAAGTTGCTTCACAGTATATAGGTGCTATAAATCAATGGTTAAATTATTAAAATAGGAATAGTTTGGAATATGCTAAGGCGCATGTACTATACATCATATGTTAAATCCAGTTATAACTACTAACCATCTACATATTTAATTAACCTCATCTAAACCTAATCCAAGCAAATTTATTTACTTTTTATTTATTTTATGCTTGTGGTGTATTTTTATCAATTTAATGTGTGCATTGTCCACCTACCTGTTTATGTAGGTGTAAGTGGTAGATAATCATAGCACTAAATAAATAATAACTAATAACAGTAACAGCCTAACAGCTTGCTTTGTAAAACACAAAGGTGCTTTATATTGAAAAACACAACTCAACTTTTTACACATATATAATATTTAAATACACATATAATAAAACATACTACATCCGTAAAAATACTAACATTAAAAGAAAGGTCAATCAACAGGAAATTAAACTCAGCTATAAACAAAAAGACAATTATGTATATAACTATATACATGGTGTAAAAAGTATTAAGACAGTTCGAAAAAATCTAGCGAGTATTGAACAAAAACACTTGGACAGATCTGTTTTTATTTTTTTATGCAGGTTTTATCTAATATTTAGTTGATTTATGTTTTCAGTTATTTGTAAAATATAGTATAATTAGCGATTTTGTAAAATAGCAGCCACCACTTTTTTAGAAGGAATCGATAGAATTTCCTGTTCTAAATACGTTGAGAGCCCATACATGAAGTGTTTAATTACACCTAGTAAAAGTGGGGATTCTGTATATTTTAAATTCTTTATTTATTTATTTTTAATCCTTTATAATAGGGGAGTTAATTTATTACTCTTCATAATTTTTCATAGTAGATAGTAGGTTCTATATATGTGTTATCGTTGTATTGAGTAGGTACGTTCTATTTTATCGATTTTTATTGAAAAAAAAATCGATTACACCAAATCTCTCAAACAATTCAATAGGTAAGTTATTCTTATGTTAGGTAAACTCTCGAAAAATAATGATAATAAGAATTTACCTATACCAGCGTTTTTGTTTAAAACCCACCAGTTTTATTAATATTCTCATTACTATTTTCAACGCCGATACTTTGGATCAACACATTTGATGCTTTTGATATCTTTGAATACTTTCAATACTTCAATACCACGACAAAGTGGTATCGATACTCGATACAGGCAAAGGTAACGATACTTTGAGTAAGTATCGACACTCTGCCCAGGCCATATCAATGCTTCATTTTCAATATATTTGATACTTTCGGTACTTCAGATAATTTTGAATMCTTTTGATACCTTTGAATACTTTCAGACTTCGCTACTTTTGAATACTTTCGATACTTCAATACCACGACAATGTGATATCGATACTCGATACGGCCGAAGGTATCGATACTTTGAGTAAGTATCGATACCTACTTTGTTAAGCCCTAGTCATAATATCATAATGACCCATTCCTGGTGTTTTACAGTTAGCTTTTTCCTTTTTGACCCAGGTCATCCGGTTTTTGTTTAAACGCTTTATCCTATCATAAGATCTGCATTCGTGAACGAAGCAAGCGCGAGCCCTGAAGGACTCCCAGGGATAAACACTTTTAAACGTCGTCATGATTCCGTCCATTATCCCCAACGGCAGTCCTCGCTCGTTCCCAAGTGCTACGGATACGGTCGCCATCAAAGCAAACGACAACAAATAATTCAACTCATAACTGACTCGAAGCGTTCCGCCGCCCGGAAATTTCCCTCACGTGATAACAACAAAAAATCGCCTCCCCCAGGTGGCGGCCGTAAACGGCGGGACAATACGTGTGGAAACACCTAGGAATTTCGGGTGTATAATGGCACTAGTCATAGATGTCGTTAGCGAGGAGTTAGTAAGCGGGATTAGCGACCTTGTCGTTATCTCGGTCTCCATTCCTGCCACTATAAAGTTTATTGAGTTAGATTAACCATAGTTTACACACGTATCCCTTATCTGGGGGTCGTTCGCTTAAATTATACGACGTTACGGCGTAGACGTGTCTTTGTTTTACAAGCGGCGTCCCCCCTCCGGGCCGTGTTTTGCCTCTTGAAGTAAGGGTCTGCTGGAAGGCGAGCATAACGACGCCTGCTGAGGAAACCGTTTTGGCGCAAAAAGTCGGATTAATTTCAAGCGAGAAGCGATTTGGATTGCTGAAAATTAGCAATTCTGCTCGAACTTGCTCTGGTTTAACAAATTTCGATCATTACCGAACTATTGTGTCAAACAATCAATTTTCAAATTTGCGCATTTGGTGGTTGAAGCAAAGAACTTGATGAATTTCTTCTTACACTAATTTCTTATAAAAAATTTGTAGAAAAGCCACAACTAGACGAAGTAATTCCGTTTAACTTTGCACATTACTTCTGTTAAGAATTTTCTGCTTTTAATTAGACGGTTTTCATTACCTCTTTCTTCGTTTCCTTTCAAGAAACTTGATATGTCAATAGTTAAAAAAAACAAATTGTCCGATTCATATCACTGATAAATTTTATTACAAATTCTTATAAATTCAAGTTACAATTCCTTACAATCACATTACGCTCTTTATCTTCACTAACGTACTTAGAACTCCTTGAGATTGTTTTATTAAATCTGGAAAATACACTACATTCAGTGTTCAGACTAAGGGAACAATTTCCTTAGATTTTATCTGCTGGTCTAAAAAATTCTTAATCTTTTGCTAAACAGTTGAATTCTTCGGCTCATTCTAGCGGTGTCATTTGAAACTTCTATCGCCCACTTTTTAAAGAGGGCCATTTTTGTAGCATGACAAATGACAAAGATCGTTATCCTTTTAAGTGGAGTTATCCGTAGCCAACATTAAACGTCGTAACTGTCATGAGTCTTGTCAAAATTAACAAGCTAAAATTCCCTGATTTTTTTTCAATTTTATTAATTTTTTACATTTTCTTGTATTCAAGACGGAAACCGCACAAAATAAAAAAAATTGTATGATTGTTCACAGACTAAGCACGAAATAACCTCTACAAAGTTTTGTAGTTATTTACGATAGGTCAACTGGGCACCAGGACTAATCAGAATACATAAAACTTATAAAGCCCTGAAGAATTTTCACTCATCACCATATGCTAATAAGCATTGGTAGATACAGGCTCATAAGGTCTACTCTTCAGTTTTGCATTAAATTCTTATTCAGTAAAATAAGTAAGCACAAATTGGTAAAATTATAAATTATTAAATAGAAAACGTTATTCTTACACTTTCAGTCTTACAAAATAGACTTCGGTATGTTTCTATTTAAGGTACTTGAAATTTTAAATAAATAAAATGGGACTGTTCCACCGAAAAATGAAACTCTTCCATGCAATAAAATTCGAAAAAAAACAACCGTTCGATCTTGGAATCATGGATAATAAACCTATTACGGATTAAATTGGTGCCGAGTTCAACTGTACCCCCAATTTGTTAAAATATCACATTTGTATATTTAAAAACTGCTAGTAGGTACTACTAGTACTAGGCAAAGCCTCAAATGAACAAAAATAAGAACTTAACACGTTAGGATGACAAAGATGTTTATTTCTGATTAAATAGAATATTATAATGACAAAACTACGAGTAAATATGAGTTCGCAAAGCTTGTGCTTCATAGGAATAAAATTAAGGGTAGTTAAGAGAAAATGTAAGTTATACATATATTTACTACGTTGTTTCTCTTGTTTCAAATAAAGTTAGTAGTACATTTTTGTATAAAGCATGGTCAGTTTATAAACTGTGTGTTCCATAATTCTACCTACACCAAAATAACATCCAAATAATTAACAAATACGGCAACAAAATCACAACCTTGTAGATATAACTATAATAACTGCATTCTTTCTGTTTTTTCATAGCTTTATGTTTCATTTCAAATTAAATTTTTTCATAAAACCTCTCCTTTTTAAATCAGTCTTTAGAAATTCTCTACCGTGTCATTTCGTTATTGTTCTTATTTAATTGTTTCTTAATATTTGCACAAGCTTTCGCAGCGGATTGTTAATTGTAATTATGTAAGTAATATGAATTAATATTAGAGCGCATACTTAAAATTTATTGTGAAATGAAATATGTTATTTACCTACTCATTTTTCATAATTTTCCTGAACAACTGCACCGAGAGATTATTAAGTACTGGCCGTAGATGTCGAATTCAAGATATAATAACGTACTTACTTTCAATGGAGGTGTCGAATATCTCCTTTCTCTGAAACCTTCAGAATTTTATGATGTTTTTAAAAATGCCGAATCACATAATGCCCATGTCGACGTATTATTTGTCAGAATGACAATAATATAGCTATAGATAAAATATATCTATATATTTATATCGTTTTTAAGATGTTTAACGGTCATTTTTTTAAACTGTTGTACTAAATGTGGTTTCTTTTGTTCCTCTTTTAATATTCTTTTAGTCAATTAAACGTCATTAAAGGCGCATTTTTGAAACATACTTTTCTTTTCGTTTTGGTTACTTCTGTACATAATGCTAATTAGATCGTTTGATTAAAAAGTTTATCGATTGCTGCATGCAGTTCTGGATAAATACTTTACCCTATGTACTTGTTATTCACGTTGGTTTCTTGCGCCTGAAGATGGCCTTCCTGCGATCAGGTATCAGAGAACACAAGCCGAAGTGATAGTCTATGAGTGAAAAAAGCCTAGGCTTTCCTCTTATCGTGCAAAGAAACAATATAGAGAATAAAGCGAGGCTAGTTCGACTTAGTAACGTCTTGCGAAAGACTTACCTGTCTTCTGGAAATGGTACGGTTAAAATTCCAATCTTTTAGGCGAAGCAGCAGCGATAGATGCAAGTTTGGCCCAGCTTACGTAATTATCCATTGTGTATGGAGGCCCTGCAAGTTATGTTCTCATTTACTATCTCGGACCTAGGCTGAGCACCAAATTTTCGTTTGCGTCGTATTATATACTTATATCGCTTATATGACTTTCGTGTTAACACTTTGGGTTGATTACGTATTGGAAATCTCGCCGAGTCCTGAATTAATACCGCGTTTGATAGCAGACGTGTTTAAATTTCAATTATATGTAATATATGAATACCTTTTGCAGTTCAGCAATTCCTTTTTTGTAACAAGTACGTGATGGTGTATCAATTAATGTGCGATATATGAAATTCCTATATTATCTTGTTTTTCATTCTTACAGATTTTTCCTCCCCAGTTATTTTATTTTGCTTGCCCTCCCCCCTGGCTTAAGAGCTGGCGACGTCCCTTGTAACTAGGTATAAACTTTAAATGTTTATTATTAAATTACTGTTTCGATAAGTGCTTTATCATGCGATTAATATAGATAGGTCCTTTTACAGGTTCAGCCTATTATAATTTGGGTTTCACTTATCTTAAATATGCGGCCTTGTAAGATGTAGTTATGTATAATAAATTTTCTGTTACAGACGTCGCTGTATTGAGTTAGTGTTTTAACCAAAAACACGAATAAGAAGTGATACAAAGCTATAAAAAGTATTTTAGTAAAACATGTCACTTGCAACAAAACCAGTTTGATTTTTAGGAAGTATAGGGTAACTACTTAATATTAAAATAGATTTAGACGAAATTTCTTTAACACTTAAACAAAGTCGAGCTAACTGTAAATCCAAAAGCTTAATACAATACTCGTTCCATGTGTTACAAAAGAAGGAGACACTGCCTCTATCTTCCAGAGTAATTTCACAGCGTTGTGTAATTGCAAGCAACCGCGACGATCTAATAAGTTTTAGGCTCAACCCTACAACGGCAACTTCACCGCTGGCTCCAACTTCCGAAACGACTCTATTAATCCAAGCGTGCGACGTTCCAAAAATCCACAAATTCCAGCCACCCCGTGCGTCGTCAGGCGACTTCAACCCCTAAATCGACTCTCCCTGCGAGCCTCATCCGCTTGCGTTCAACTCCAACAAGTCCGCAGATTCTTCAGTAGGATTCTTACGCAGTCGAGCTCTGCAGAGTATCGACTCAAGAGGAAGGAAGGGGCAGAGAAGGACGGAAGCGTCCGTGGATCCGGGGAAAGACAAGGAGGGCTAGGGGGAGCAAGATGGCGTCCGGGCGCGGTCCCTTGATATCGGCTTACTGCTCGGCAATAAGATTTGACGGTACAGTTCTGGTCATTAATATACATGAGCTTAGAACGGGTTGGCCGAACCGAACTGAGGTTATGATCAGATTAGGCAGGAGATGTCGGACTCGATGCTCCTGTGCTTATTGCTGGCGTGGTTGTTTGTTAATTAATGCCGCTGCAGAGGAAATCGGTGTGCCTTGGATTCCTGTCGGATTAGATGAGGACGCATTATAGTTGTAGTCACCGACGACGAAGATTTTGCTAAGAGCTTTTTTGAGCCGATGGTCTACAGCTCAGCAGTTTTATAAAACAATTAAAAATAACCAAAAATGTCCTTTCATCAACCAACATAATCTTAGTTAAATTTTAAATGCCTTAAGAGATGGCTACTACTACTTCTAAGTTGAATGGTATTTTCTTTCTCTGTAACCAAACAGTATTAGGTCGGGCCTACTCATTACCACTGAAATTAAGTTAAAGATAGGAAACCACAATATGCTATTTCTTCTGCAATAAACCGATAGGAAACAGTCTTACGTTTGTATGATACCCATAGACTAATTGCCCGATTCTGTAGTAGCTGATGTAATTTTTTAACTAAATTTTTCATTGGAAGTAGTCGTTACTCTACTATTATTTGGTTTAAGAGACCATTACTAACTTTTAGTTATATATATGTATGCTATTTTGCACTGTTTTGGCCATAAATATTTTTTTCAAAATTATGACGTTTGCAGCGCGTTGGGAAAAACTAAATATCTTTAAAGGTAATTTTTTTATTACATTAGACCTAACTTTTTTTGTATTTCCTGTGTAAATATTTTAGTTCTAATAATAGACCTGTCTAATAATCGAGTTTTACTTGTTTTTTTAAATACTATATATTTTTATTTGCGCCGTMAAACGAAGAATTTTAATGCTTTTCGATTTCATTAAGGCGTTTTCCCTAACCGTTTATTATATCACTGGCGGACTAAGGGGGTGGGGGCGGTTCTCCTTTTTTTCAACTTAAAGAATTTAATAACTAAATTAAAATGCGGTAATGAAATAAACTTCAAGAGTTAATTCTAAAAAGGATCTACCATTAAGTCGTAATATTTATAGAAAATCTACAAATGAGCTTATTATTTAAGCACCTTGGCCGACACTATTTATGTCAGCCAATTAATTAGATTTGCAGGTTATAGGGTGTGAAATTAAGAACAAATACATGTGGCAACAGTGCTGTGCTAACGTTCTTAAGCTATGGCGCAGGAATGTTGAAATCTTCTGAAGTTATGATTGGTTTGAGTGGCGGCCTAGCAGCACAGCATGGTAGCAATCGTTTGCTGGCGATTTGGCGACTTCCTATTTCCCGGCGTGTTTTTATTTGTAGTTGAGGGTAGGAGTTCGAGAGTATGGTTAGATTGTCGCATAGGTTTTCTGCAATGGATGAAATCTCAAAAACGTTTAACATTGTTCAACCAAAGTATTTGATGGTTGCGCCTGAAAGTGATTTAATTCAGTAGTAAACCTCTACAACATTTATGACGAATTTAATAGGGAACAAGTGGTACAAGAAGTAGAGATTTCGACGACACTTATGCACCATCAACACAAGTACAGAAACAGCTCTTACCTGGACAGCACAAAAAATTCCCCAATTTATAATTATATAATAATATAATTCTTGTGAAAAAAGCTTTTCGAAATTTAAATTAATAAAAAATTACTTGAGATCCACAATGACCGAGGATGGTTAACAAATTTAGCAATTCTATACATGGAAAGGAAAATCGCGAAGTCATTGGGTTTTGATGAGATCATCGAGAAGTTTAACAAAATCAAGGTTCGGAAACGTGTTTTTAAATAGTTGTAGTTGATTTAACTAAATATAGAATATAGATTTCATCATACTTTATTTTTTCATTGTGAATTTTTTATAACCAGTAGCTAATACAAGCCATTCGCGCTATGTCAGCGGTGCAAGGTTTGAGGACGTGGTAGATGTAACCATTTGGGAAACTAAGAAAAGTCAAACCAAGCACGTTAATAATATTCCCGAATACTGCACATGATGCCATTTAAAGTCGGTGAGTTTTAAAGCTTTCGCGAGGTAAGTAATAGCCTAATAGCTCACATAGCAGGAGCTTTCTGGGTAATCGCTCCCTTACGAGAGAACTACCTCAAAGACCAGGTGAATCGTTCTCAAACTGAGATACCATGAGGAACGTGATAGCTGATTTTTATTTATTTTCAAAATGTTTCTGACTGTTTAACATCAGAGTTTACGGTTTTGCGAAAATAATAATAATAGTGATGATGATGATGATGACATGATGATTTTGATGAGATGATAATGATGACAATGACGATGACGATGACGATGACCATGAGGATGAGGATGATGATGATGATGATGATGATGATGATGATGATGGTGGTAATAATAATAATAATAAAAATTATAATTATCCACTTTTCCCTCCCCCACCAGGATTGGGGCTATTACTGGCATGTGAAAAGTAGACTAACAAACACAAAACAGCGACAATTAAGCACAAACGAAAACACATAGAACACTAAAGGTTTATGACAAACTGTTCAAAATGTTGGTCATTTTCTTGACAACATAACCTACCTCCTTTTAGTTTCCCAGAATAGTGCAGGGCTTGATCCGTTTACTCATTTTGCTTTCCACTTATGGTATTTTTCCATTATCTCCCAAAGCTATTATTATAAAATTATAAACAAAACGATTGCTCTCACTCAATTAGTTAAAACATCAAATTGCTGAAAAACTTTAMCAGATTTTGAATGCATGCCTGAATTAGGCTAAGTACCTACTAAAATCATACCAAGCCTTTGGTATATAGGCAAAACCAGTTCTGTGCAGTGCTGTCTGCACTAGATCTAATAAATGATAAGCTATAATGATAGCGAAATAGATCTACCTGGAGTTGATTGTGGCGCAGACAGCATAGCATAGACATGCATTTTAGAGGGTGAAGTTTTAAAGATGAAACTTGAGTACTATGCTATATTATAAAAACTATTAATTTTTTCACTTTAGTGATGATTTGTTTATGTCCGCGGGTTTATGTATTTATACATCAAATATGTAAAAAAGTATAAAATGTATTTGTAGAAATAACATTAACATGGGCTGAAAGTTAATAACATATTTAAAAATATTTAACCAACTAAAGTTAGCTAAATGTTATCATTCTCTTCTTATAATAAGTGTGTGTCCGCAAAAGAAATAAAACGCCGCTACGACCAGCAACCTCTAAAACCGCAGCACTTGCCTCGCATTACACTTATTAGCTGCACAGGTTTGGTTTATTTAGTTCCGCAGCCGTCCTTGTTCAGTAGCAACTTTATCCGAGGGGGGAATAGAAGAACAGTACGTAAAACTCGGAACTCGACTCGACTTGGCGAATATAAACATTGAATTWATTGTKTACTGCAATTTGTTGAAATTAGTTTAGCCACCGAGGGSAGTAAATTATTCAGGGTTACAGGAGCATTTTATAAATTGCTCCGCGTTTTCGTAAATGGCCGACCGTTAGCGGTGCACTAGGCAAGTGAGGAAAATTCGAGCTTCAGCGAAGTCGCATCTTCGGTTTTCATATTTAAGGAAGCAAAATGTTCTTTTATGGCGCTTTTGTTGCTGGTGAGTGGACAAGGGATTCAACCCTTGTCTCGCCTGTCGAGTAACTGTGAGTACATTATTTCTTTACCTTAGCTACGCGGCAAGCTTCAAGAGAACCAGACCAAAATCCCGCATCGTGTGTTTATGATTGTTTAGAAATGGTGTTTGTTTACATTTAGTAAGTTAAATGTAATGTCCATAAAACATGTGCGTTAGCTGCGGCGTGGTTCATGCCAGCCAAACAGTATTTTAGTAAAACGTTACCTACAATTGATCAGAGATTAACTTTTTCCACTGCAGTGTTCATTTTGTCATGAATATCCCTGTTGCATTGTACTGTAACTTCTGGTCTGCTTGTTAATTGTTATACTTTAATTTCTAAATAAACGACAATTTGCTGTAAACCAGAGATTCTCAAACTTTCGTTAGCAATTTTACTTGCTCTCCCTTTTACCATCATCTTATCGATTCGTGAAGGGTATTGTTCTTTGTAGCGGCTTCACAAATGTACTGGGCACCCAAGTAGAAATATTTAATAAAGCTAAGGGTGCGTTTCGCCGCATTTGAAGTTGAAGCCTAGTACGGTCATATGTAGGTACTGCATTAACAAAACAAAGCTTTAATAAAAAAAAAGGCAAAACAAATGAATTTTAGATTTAGAATCTTTAATAAACGTTTAATTTAATTCAATTGAAGGAGAAATCAGTTTTTTAATTACAAACACAAATTTAAATGACGGAGAAAGGCCTCTGTGTGTTATTTGTTCAATAATTTTGACGTTTGATGACACCAGAAGACCTAACAAACTTAAACAGCATTTGGCAGCACTTGAATACGTTAGTAAACCTTCGTAATTCCTTGTGACTAGACTAATATGTTAAAAAATCTCTGTCTGTAACTTAGAAAGCTTTATCATTACACATAAAATAGCAGAGTCCAAAAAGTCTCACACTACTGGTGAACAAATTATGCCGCCAGCACGACTGGAATTGTGAAAATTATGCTTGGGGGTATTCTTTTTACGAATAGTAGTCCACTCCACACCTCTATCAAATTATACTCTTTCTCGTCAATTAAAGATTTATTTGATGATAAAAAGGAAGAACTTTTGCCGAAGGTTATTTGTGAAGTTTTTTCTGTGCTGGTTTGGTGAAGTAGCAGATAAAGTGAACAGCCACTTAATTGCTTATGTTCAATTTTGTGATGGATTGTCAGCATTTGAATGGCTATTATTTTGTAAACCGATTAGGCTTTTTAGGATTACCTTATCCAACATGGCTTCCGAGGGGCACCTAGCGCGCGCATGGAGCACGTACGCGTGACTGATAGAGTTGGGTCGTTCATGACCAAGTCGTTCAAATTGAACGACTCATGGCTTGATTTGTTTGAATCGTCTCACGGCTAATGAATCAGCGTCGTTCATGGTTGACGGTTGACGAGACTACGCGACGAGAGCACAGTATATTTATATGCTGTGGCGAGAAACTGCTATAACTTTCAATTCACGATCCATAAGAATAATTATAAATCATTAAAAACAACCGACGCGTACCCTTTGGAGAAGTATAGGACTGCAAGACTTATTTACCCATTTATCATGTTTTGAATAATTGCGATTTGTAACGAATATTAAAGCTGTACTCGCAGGATCTTGTCCTGAATCATAGTTAGGAACTTTGGGAGATGTTCGCGATATTCTTATTAAATTTGCTTATTCTCTCTTGACGTAGTCGAAATTCGCAGTTGTTTCTCAGATCAGTTAAAAATTTGTGGAATGGTTCGCCTTGTTGGCGTCGTTTTATTAAACACATATTTTTTTAATGTGATATTTATTTTTTATTTTTTTTCTTGGCTCGGCTTAAACGTGTTATAAATTTCAGCTGCGTCAAGTCCAATAACGGTCATAAAGATGGCAGTTTGCGCTTCTTGACACTTGTTGGCCACGCTCATGGCGGTGGAGTACCATTTAAACTGCTGAAACCATCGTTCCTATCATTTCTTCATGTTTAACTCATTGTTCATATAGCTAGTTATTTAGGAGATTTTGAACTGACGCAACTTCCTCGTCCACGTGTCGGTTGTATCGCTTCATCTTAATTTTCATCGGCGTTCGGCATTTTGCAGCAACACTAATGACAGCTTCGTTTTTGATAACTTCTTTTTTGCCTGGCTTGTTAGGTTGATTTCGGCATCACGTAAGTTAGTTACCTTGAATAATATGTTAATTTAAACACTTTAACTTCGGGAGTACGTTTACTGACCGTTGTGTTTATTAGATATAATTACGCGCAGCGTGCCCGGATCTTATGTTACATGTTTTATGTATCAACGTCGGCAGACAGCAGTACCTAACTTAAATTCTATAATATAATCGCAACGACAGTGAGAATTGAGCATTTTATAGTTACATACGGTCACATGCCCTAAAAAGCCTACAATTGACATTGCTACTGTTACAGAACACACGTTGTGGCTGCCTTTAAGCAGGTTTAACATCTCGGTAACTCGTTCTCGGTAATGATTCTTGAACGACTTGAATGATCCGAATCCATACGATTGGTTGAAGGATTTGATTTGAATCCATTATCCCAGCTCTAGTGCTTGACGTTAGTACTAAGTAATGGGGTTCCTATGACAGCGCGTTAGAAGCTACATTGTTTTGACAGGTGTCATTTGACAGCCACTTCGAAAGTCACGTGTTCTAAAAAGCCTAATAGATATAGCTATTACAATTGGTATCAGTGATTTTTATGTTTAAAAAAATATATAAATCTTTGCACATGCCATGTAGATACAAGTTCATTTTTTGCATATTACAAAAGATCTAAATGCATCATACAACTTTCCGGAAAACAAATCGGCAAATAGCAATTTATCTAAAACTACCACAGTATACTACCAGTATACAGGCCACTGCTATCGCAAATCTCAGCTACTTTGTACAACATTGACGGAGGTGGCGATACAGGTCTAAAACAACTTGATGGTTAGAAATCCACCCAGGACGTTGAAGAATATATACACGAGTCCTTAAGAAATAAGGTAGCCACATCAAACGCTTTATTTCAAAACCAAAGCTTCCGCGTTTGCGTCTGCGATTCGTAACAAAACCATAGTAACCTTCTATCCAATTTATCCATTCCACCCATACAATTTATCAGTTACCAAAGTTAACTGTAATGTCTTGGGAAATAAGTTAATTAAAATTGTAGGTATGTGTGTGTGGGAGGACGGTGTTATAATACATTGTAGTTGTGTATAAAGTATACTAATCTCTATGATGGTTTTTACTTTACCTCAGAGGTTAACCCGACTCGTTCGCCTTGTTCGCTCGTGTTGCAAACCTCGTCTTCCGAAATAATAATCATTTTTATAGAGTCGTCGCATAATTATTGTTAATACAATTATTACTTTTATTGTAAAGTAACTATAGAGTTAAATCAAAGTATTAATATTGTTAACACCTCCATCAACTAGCCGCATCCAATTAAATATTGCACGGCTCGATTGCCTCTATAATTTAAATTATACGCTTTGACAGATCACCGCACGTAACCTCTACTGTCTTTGAATTGAAACTCGCCGCCTAGAGAGCATCGCCTATAATGAAATTTGCCGACGTCACCTTACGCCAGCTATATTAAACTAGAGTGGTTTCGCGGTTTACTTCCCTTATATCGATATATCAAGGGCCGGGACGTCCACGTCCAATGATTGATGTCCGTTTAAGCCTGTATGTGCGTCTTGTAAATGCCTCGTAACTCAATAAATAGCAGCCGCAACCCCAGACCATAAACCAGATTTGCCGCCTTCACAGGGCGCTATACCCACGCAACCCCCGAAATTCCTTTGCGACACCTTAAACCCTTTGTTCTAATTCCGTACGGACTCCGTGGGGCTCCTGAAGGGATATTCGCGTCTGATTTAATGGCACTCCCAAAATCCTGGCGGTTCTCCAGTATTATACGCCAGGCTTTTCTTGATATTATACAGAGTGTTTTTCAAAACCCTTCAAACATAACGTTCAAGACTACACAGGGGGCACTTTAGACGCGCACTGTATGTAATTTCCTCAATACAGCTGAGGAGTCGTACCCGTCAAACACACACAGGCAATGCTTTGGACCTTTTCGGTATCACAAAACCAACAGAATGGAACACGGAGTTCCACAGGAATCATTTATTGGCCCAGCATTGTTCATTCTTTATTTTAATGACGTACTAAGGTAACAACTGCTACGGTTACTTATACATGATAAAACATCGTTGTGTATTAGAGGCTAGGATACCAGCAACAAATTAAAGCAAAGGAAGAGGTTGTAAATTAAAAAAGATAAATTAAAACGAAACGAAAAAATTTAATATCTTATACGCTAGATTCCTCTAATAAAATGATTTTACTTGAAAATTTTGTAGTAGTCTTAACACTACAATTTGCATGTTGTATAAGCCATGAAACATCGTTATTTACCAACATCACACCTGATTGCTTTTGTAGCTTTCACGATGTAACATCACATTCTTCTTAAGCTTGTTAACTCAGAAAAATGTGTATTCCGTACTTAGGGAGCTCAGTCACCTAAAATTTTATTGGAACGAGTGCTACATGCTAACAAAATGATCTAGTACCACCTCAAGCTAGTGTCATATCATCAGCGACCCTATTTACTATGCTTGTTTATATATATCGCACAGATCCAGTGTCTTGGAAGATCAAGAATGTAACCTCTAAATGGGCTAAGTTATCAAGTATCCCATTTACTACCTTTTTTTATTTAATACAAGCCCAGTGTCTTGTAATTTTCGCACAAAATTTTATCCAGTGTCCACATTCTTATTAGGGTGCTGTTCGGTAAATACCCTCTTGCTACTGCACGAGAAAATAAAAATTAATTCTACTCTTTCGGAAGTCGAATAAAACATTTTCACTCTAACTGTGACTAGAACGTTCTTAATTAAATAACTCAAGCCACTTCTAAAAAAACTGTATATAAATTTGAAAACGCTAAGTCTATGACTAACCAATTTTGTGAAAGAATATAAAAATTGTAACAAGTATTTTTCGTCATCTTAGACTCTAGTATGAACAAAAAAAAGAACGCGGTATGTGTATGCTGTACAGTAGCGGATACAGTGGGGGGCTAAGGGGTTCAAGCCCCCCCCCCCCCAAAAAAAAAAAGCTCTTAGTTACCCCTGACAAATCTCAAACTTAATATTATCTTACTTTCTCAGAACAACATTACAACTACAGTACATTCTTTATCACCTATCCACTAGTAATTATAGTATTTTTCAACCTAATATTTCTATAAAAAGGCGTCAAGTTTATAAACCGCGCGCTGTGTTTCCTCTGTAGCGCGTGCTCATGCTCATGCTGTCGTGTCAACTGTCAACAGTTGTTTATTAATTACGAACGCGGTGTGCTTTTGTTTTTGTAAAATTTGGATTAAAATGACATCCAAACGTAAACAAAGAGCTCTTCGTTAATTTGTTTTACTGAAAGAAAGAAGAAGACGAGTCGAGAGAAAATGAACCAACATTACCTAGAAACAATGTTGCCGACTTATCATCGTCAACTTTAAGTTATTTCGGTAGGTACATCTTTCTGATTATTTTGTATGTAGTTAAGTAACTTCGTAAAACATAATTAATCGACTTTGTTATTTTTGTTCGGTTAAGTTCGTTAATTTTTCGGTGGATGTTGTATTGGGTGTGGGTGGTGGGTAACTATAGACTGAACTCTGGGTCTGTGTGGACTTCCTACTCTATGATCCCTGCCTGTCCTACAAGGGACAGCGTGAGGTAATTAATATTCAATTACCATTTAAACCAATCATCAGTATATTCGAGTTTTAACTTCTTTAAACTAGATTTCTAAACACGCCCTCTCACCTTCGTGAATGTCATAGTTTTTATAGGTACTTACGGCGTTATTTACCTAAAATCGGCCAATAATCAGAAAGGAATTGCAATACCCACGATAAAAATTTCTTTCACTATGGGTTCAAGTTTGATAATGAGAACAGCTATACACATATCAAAATAAAATTTTGTATGCTTTTTATTAATGTGTTGCCCATAACGGACAAGTTGCATGGTTTTTAAATTTCAACATTTAGCTGCTGAAACGTTGTTACAGTCAGGAAGTGTTTTGTGCAAAACAACCCAGACAAAGCTGAAATAATTGCAATGTAAAATGTAAACAATTTCACATGACTGAAATCGCTGCAGGGGCGTCGACATCACGTTCCGTTTTCAAGCGCCAGCTAAGATCTCTCATGCTGACAAGCGTTCCCACGTCTTGTACTGAATATTTCAATGTTATTTGAGTATTTTGCTGCAGATTAGTGTATGTATAGTTTTTTCCCTAGTTTGATTGCTGTGCACCATTTTTTCTAGATATCTTCCATTTTGGGCACAGCGAAATAAATTTGGTTTGGAACGCAAAAACACATATTTTTACACACCTCTAACCACATACTATATTTTTTTATATTTTCCGCTTTCAGAGGAATGTACGGCAATCAAATTAAATTACTAACCCTCACAAAGAAACAACTCCACGAAAACGGCGTACGTAGATGCATCAGACGATTCGCATGAGATCACAAACGCGCGACAATCTAGAATGAAACATGCCGTCACACGTCGTTTTTAGGAGACGTGATTAAATGCAATTTAACTTAAAACGGTAATTTCTTTCTATAGCTGTATTCATTAAGTATAGCTTATATATATATATAAGAAAACATAAACAATTTCTCCAATGGGTCAAGTCCCCCCAAATCAAAATCATGTATCCGCCACTGATGCTGTACAGTAGTACAGTAGTAGGGGCAAATTGTACTAATCACGCCAACCGTGTAGCTAACTGATTGTGTGTTAGGAGTGTGTATGAATTATTTATTCGATAACATCTATTATAAAATATTGTAAAACAGCTTATATTGATATGACGATGCATGTACAAACCCTTAGTAAGTTATGATTCGAGAATAAATTATTATTATTAATATTGTTATTACTATTATTATTATTATTACTATTATTATTATTATTATTATTATTATTACAAGAGATTGAATCTGATGCCACTGTTTTGCAGTGTTGTGTTTCTAACCGCTGGTGCTTTATAACTGTTATAAATATTAATAATTGTAAAATGGTGAATAATTAATAATCACATTTGGTTGAAGCCATTAGCAGATAACAAAGGACTGGCGAAAGACGTTTTCATTGATTGTACTAATAAAATGTGAATTTATAATATGTATAATAGTTTAACGCGAAATAAGAATTTCTTCTATTATTCTATATGAGGTAATCCGAACGAATCCAGCTGAAATATATTGCCCTTATAACATAATTTTTGTTTCATAAATTGAACTTAGCTCACTCAAGTGTGTTTATTTCAACCTGAATTTCCCACCACAATGCTGCAGATGACTATTTCTAGAGATTGCACAACTTTCCGCACAAAGGCTACGGGAGATTTAGTTGGCCGCCTGGTGTCGCACCGCATAATACAAAATTCAGTGGCTCGACGCTGTCTTCGGCTTATTATTAATGAAGGTTGCAAACTCCTTTAATTAATTTTGCAAAATTATCGCCCATCTATTAATCAGTAGGGTACAGCACCACTTCTCAGGTTCTAACACAAAGCCGTTTCTCAACTGTCTTCGCAATGGTTTTTGCTGCGACACTAACAGGTCTGGTAAGCATGAGGCAGAATCGAAATGGATATTCCTTGACATTCTTATTTTAATAGAATAATAATACGATATCGGAATTAATTGTCAACAAAAGCAAATAGCTCGTGCACCTGCCGCCTTAATTAACGCTCTTCTCGGGCAGGTGGAAAAATTGGTTTTTAACCATGCCAAAATAGCCACAGCATTTTAGAAATATCTGACACGTAATTTAAAGTACCGTATACTCGTAAATGCATTACTGAACACTAACATACTGTAATGTGGTTTAAAATTCTTTTCGAATAGGTAGTTTGTAGTGTAAATATAAAGGGATTCCGAAAAATACGTGTAAGCAAAAGACAAAACTAATAGAAACATATCTTTGATATTCTCCTAAGTTAAATATTGACACATCTCAAAAAATGGGCATATTTTATATATGTTGTAGAGGATGTAGTTAAATTTATGCTAAAAAAAAGATTAATCATCCGAAGTAATTTTATTTCACTGGGGTTTTTCTTTGCTAGGCTTTTCCAATAAGCCGAAACGCTCGCTATGCACTATGAAGTCCCTAGATTAATAGAGTACCGCAATTGATTGTGTCACTAACACGGAGTGAAAATTGCGTCCCTTCATTTAACATGAGGCAGCAGTAATAATAAATAAATAATTTTAATTGCCAGGCACATAACGAATATTATATGGTCGGATGATAGGTATATTTATAGAAACATACTACAACATATTTACACAAATGTAGAGCCCATCGGGGATGTAGCCATTGATCGCAAATCATTATTATGACGTATGTAAAGCCTTGCCTGGACCCAATAAAGTAAGATGCTTACCTAAAAAATAATGTTTTAATGCGTTATATTTACCCGTAAAGGTTTCAAATATCATTTGAAACGTCAGATGCCCCAGTTGAAGTAAATGGTAGGGCAAGGAACGCATTCCGCCGCTGCCTGTTGAACAAGTTTTGCGCGACATCACAAGGCCACGGCGATCCGGTTGCGACCGGAGCTCATGACGTCACAAATTTCAACGTTTAACTGTATCATTTTTCCAAAACATTCTAGTCGTTCAGACAACGGCGTTACTAACCAAAGCTTACTGTGTCCTGACAATGGCTTCGGTGCTTTGCAACGTACCTTAAGAAGCRTAATACAGATTYAGTATATGAAATCATTTCGTACACCAGAAGACAAATCTTTAGATAAAKATATGCAATAAGTTCATCGGCGAAAAAAATTGCAATTTGGCATAAAAAAAAACAAAATATTTTTGGTGTCACCAAACACAAAAAGTTATTTGTGTGCTATAATCTCATAAAATGGAAAATTCATTTGTACATTGCTAATGCAAAACCTGTTGTTTTCAATAATTGTGAGTGAGCGAGAGTGAGTGCAAAATAACAGTTTTTACAACAGTCTGCTAAGGTACTATTAAATAAATTACAGGTATAGCCATATTTAGCTTTTTTCCAAATCTCCATCTACAGGTTGCTCCATTTCAGGCATCCAAGCTTATTAGACTGCCAACATAAAACAGTCACGAGTAAAATTTTGATCAGTGGACTTACTTGCATTACTCAATTATTTATTTATAAGTATTTTCCGCATTAGCACTGGAACAGTTACATCTCTACATCTTTTCACCAACTCTAAACTGACATCTTGACACAATATTTTAGCATGCAAAAAATCAGTGGGTACTGCTAGTTTCGGATTCCTTGGGGAAAGAAGAACGAAAGTTGAAACAGTTTTATATTGTAGAAAGGGAGGGTATTCCTTGTGAAGCTCATTTTTGAAAATTTTTTATAACGTTTTAAACAAAATATCCAAATTTCGCTCTCTTTTGGAAAGAAAATGACAGGCTTGTGGTACTATCTAAATCATGGTGCTGTATTTCTCCAAATGATCGGATAATGGCTGAAGGGCGATGTAGGTTTCCGAACTTACAAACCGTACCAGCCCACATTGCAGTTCGTAAAGACACTGCTAGATCACTCATTAAAGATTTTCACAGGTGTGTCCACATCAAAAGAAAAACGGAAAGATTATCAAAGATTGAAAGGAAAGTACATTTATTATTACAATTATTACTTCTATAAGTTGAATTACTCACGTATTTTATATTGAAGTTTATTTATTACGTTCATGTCGTTACCTATTTATTGATATATATACATATTGATATTTTATATCGCTTTTGGGTGGAGCAAAAGTTTGAGGACTTTGCGGGGGTAGATGAGTGTAAACAAAATGCTTTTTAGGTTTGAGTGCGTCCCTTAAACTTTAAGTTATAAAAAATTTGCTTTTTGTTCTGTGTTGTCATGTTGCAATTATAAATATCGACCAACATCATTATTAATATTCAAATTACTAACTTCGGTTAACACATCAAGCTCTCTAATGTTGAGAGTTGGTTTGTCAAAGACACAACGAGGGAAGGCTCAAAAATAGAAAAGAAATATGAAGATAAAGCGTTGAAAATATATGTACTGTTTATTTGAGATTAAGTTCAAAATCTGCTTTGGATGTTAAATTATTTTCTACGGAAGTTACTTAACGGCGACTTTACAGACTTTAATGCTTTACAGGGTTATACCTGCCCATGAAGTGCACTAGATTCCCATATTACATGCAATTTAGCTGTTCGTTTAATTAGCTCTATAAATCTTTTATATATCAAAACCTCTCGGGTTTCGTGCTATTGCATCGACAAAGTAAAACTGGTATAAGTGCCTCTATTTTTACGTATTCTCGTAACAGCGAAACCCGACCTTTTGTCGTGATTACACCTTCAAATGTAAATTACGTCTTTAACCGCTTTKCCTGATGTTTTCCCATGCGCTGGACCACGTACTTGTTAAGCATGTGAACCGCGGGGTCAGAATTTTAGAGGTCAGCTCTGCCGTTCATCTAAATGCAGCGTCTTGTTCACGCAACAGTGGGATAGGGGTGCATATACAATTAAATAAACTCGTTCGGGGAGGCTGCGGCCTGTTCTTTAAGATCTTTCGAATAATCGAGAAATAAGCAATGCTAGTAAGCAAACGATGCAATTAGAAACGCAAGCCAACATAAATAAATGCAATTAGCCATAATTCAGAAATCTTCTTCTTCTTTAGAAATAAATTCATACAATGTCTTGTAAATAAAAGGCTAATAAACTATGTATGTAATACATCCTTATACACAACGAAATAGCTAAAACTATAAAACGCCAGTAAAATATTTTAGGACTCTACAGTTACCTTATTTATAGTATTTACCAGAAAATCTGATGCATTGATTATGAAAGGCAAAGTTCACCTTCCTTGATCTGATGATGCTATGTCTAAGAGATATGACTATAAAAGAGAAAATCATAAAAAAGTCAAACATACATAGGTGYTTCCAAACAATGACATCATTTTCTGAACATGAAGCCGAATAAATTTTGAACGGCCCAAATTAATTTTTTCTTCTAATTCACTATTGATTGTAGATGCATTGCAGATCTATGGGTTCCATTTGCAATCTCCTAAAACAGCTTCGACGAAAACTATCACGGAAGCACCTTGTGAAGGGATAGCGAATTATTCAGCGCAAGGACAGTAGTTTTCGCACATCTTTCGACCATGATGGCAGGCAAGCCGTTATCGATGTTATTGAGAACCCACGCCACAATTAGTGAAATTTTAAATGCTTAAAGACAACAAGATGTGTAAATTTTGTAAATGCAATTAAATATCTAGTTAAACACTAGCCTAGAATTAGTTATTCTTCAAATGTGTTTTTTTTCACAGTTTCGGCTTATAAGTTATTACTTAGTTGTTAACTTAGTTCGTTTTACAATGGTGGATCCCTATGCTGCATCCCTGGCCCCTTTACACTAAAACTACAGTGGCTTATTTTTTTTATTTTTTGACAGTATCCCTCTACATTAATGCACTTGGTTCATCGGTGCCCCAACACATCTCAACACCCTCCAGCAAAATTTTTGTCCGACCTCTGCAAAACACATTTATACAGCTTTCATCAGTTTATCATTACTGGAAATATTACCCACGTAAGTTTTTTTTTATTTGGGCAACAGCCTATAGTCACTGGGGGTGAGATCTAGCAAATGTGGTGGGTGATCCACTAATTCAAAGCCTGCTTGGTGTATAGCTGCCATGGCAATACAAGATGTACGGCTGGGAGCATTATCCTGATGGAACAGCACACTCTTCCTTAACTTTCCTCGGCGTTTCTCTTTAAAAGCGTCACGCAATTTAAGAATCAATTGTACATAATAGGCCTCTGCAATGCTCTATCTCTTTTGCAAATAGTCGGTCAGAATGATTCACTGAGCATCCAAGAACACGAACAGTAAAACCTTATCGGCAGACAACAATACTTTGAATTTGCGTGAAGGAGAAGAACTGCGATTTTGTCCAGTCTAGTTTGCGCTTTCGCCTCGATATCATAGTAGTGCACGCATGACTCATCCATGGCCATATATCGACTAAGAAAGTTATCTTTGTTTGCTAGGTACCTTTCCAAAAGACGCTCCCAAGACAACACCCAATTTATTTTTTGTCAACCCATCTTGCACTCATCTTTTTCATATCTAATTGTTTGGTCAGTATGTGGTACACCTGCTCCTAATGATTGTATTAAAATTTTAAGTGATCTACTTTTTCAAAATTCTGATTTAGTTTTAATTCATAAAAATAATTTAATTTAATAACTGAATTTGTCTTAAACCAAAATTTATTTTCATTCAATAATCAAAATTGCATACATCTTCAGTTTAGTCCTCTTTTGGCTGAACTATTTATGATTTGACCTGAAAGACCTTTATCTCAGAATACCTGTTTTCAGTCTGTTTATTTTTGGCTTCGTTATGTCGATGATATTTTGTGCATTATTCAAAGTAGGTAAACAAGTTGATATAATTAATTTGCTTTATTATTATTTTTTCATTTTATACATCTATAAATTTTAGTTTTGAAAACAAGATTAACAACTTATTTTCTTTCCTTAATTAAATTAATTAAACCATTAGTTTATTTTGGAATTTATTAGAAAACCATTATTATACGATAATATTATTTCCTATAATTATTTCCATCCTTACCAACATAAATTAGCTGTTTTTCATTCTTTATTCCGCAGTTATAAAATACCTCTTTTCTATGTAACTTTTGAAAAAGAACTTGGTATGATTTTACAAATTGCTTATATAACAGCGATTTCCAAATTAATTAACAGAAGAGTTAGATATATCTTAAATACTTCACAAAATTGAAGTTTTCTTTTTCTACTTCCATTGATTTACATATAAAAAAGGAAAAGGTTTAGTATTCTCTTAAGTTAATTTCAACAAATATTTCTAAATCATTTTTATCTCAATGCGTAGCTTAGGATCCAAATTAGTCCCTAATAAAGATAAAATTCAACCTTTAAACCTCTCTGGCGTATGTAGTTTTTTTTGTAATGGTTGTACTGCACATTCTGTAGGGCAAGATATGGAACACAACAATACAATACGAAAAATCAAAAGACACTGATATAGTTGTGACAAATCTGCCATACATGGGGTGCTTCAAAATGTCTAATAAGTTTTCGAAGTGTGCGGGGTGCTGATGTATACTAGTCGGTCTTGCAGTACTATATCGTGTATGTACCTCTTTAATGTTTTTGCCTTCTGTTACTCACCGGAGGGACCACCGGCATATTGGTTTTCACACGACATTTTTCCGCATTTAAAATCTCGACAGCAGCTTTCGCTATGTCATAAAAAAACTTGTACTCTCCGATAGTTACCACAATGTCTTAATGGATCTGAGCTGGCGTTATGCCCTTTTTCTGGAGGTATTTTGTTGCAGTCTTTTATTCTACAGAAACCATTTTCATGAACAGTCACGACACTTCAAAGAATTGGCCACAGGGCACAACGCTTTAAGATACACAGTTGATATTTTGTAGATATGATCTACAAATGCCTGTTAACTGACCGTCAAAAAACATTAATCAAACAACTACTTAGAAATAGGTCAGGGGTGGAGCATAGGGATCAACCCTCGTAGTTGTGGGCCGCACAAAAATGAAAAGAGGGCCGCATGCGGCCCGCGGCCTCAGGGTGAGACTAAAGTCACTTGATGAGTATACTTTGTTTTATTTGTGAACTCCATATTTAAGCACATGTTGATTAACCCTTTTGAGATCATAAAGGTTCAGTGGACACAAAATGGATATGGTTGTATTAAAAAAATGACGACTTCTCATATCTTGTCATAGCAACAGACTGCGGTATTCTCGAATTTTTGTAAATAACCCTTATTTTGAATTGTATGCGTTACTTCATCGACACGTATACGTATATAAAGTTACTTGACCAGATGCATACGCCATTTCGCAAAAGTCTGATAAAAGCAAGTAAAGTTAGCACCTGTTGTCAAGGGCCATTACAAATATACAAACTAGATAGAACAGATATAAACAAAATTG
This sequence comes from Rhyzopertha dominica, assembly GCA_025024175.1. NCBI lineage: Eukaryota > Metazoa > Arthropoda > Insecta > Coleoptera > Bostrichidae > Rhyzopertha > Rhyzopertha dominica. Next base: position 40,835,403 of record QCXZ01000064.1, read on the forward strand.
TCTTTTTTTAGACTGATCAAATAGCTCTGTTTTCCTCCAAAGTTACAAAAAACAAATGCATGCAAGAGTAACGGTAGAATAAACGTATAGCACCACAATTTTATCTTCAGTGATATAACTGATACAAGGGATACAATAGTAAAGGTGAAATGCGGATTCGATATCAAGTTCTAGTAGTCGATATAAATACCTACGTTACTAAAAAAAATAGTGAAGGCGTTTTCATCACCCTGTGTCAGTATGCAGCTATAATAATGTTAACTACTACAATGTCAATTTTAATGTTCGACACTAATTCCTGAGTGTTATAATCTTGTCGCAATATCTATATCCCATTCTCTGAAACCACGTTTAATATTCTACGTTAGGTTATCGATGCAATAATCCCCAAGGGCCCCAGGAAGGTCGTAAGAAGCGTCGGCTTAGTTTATATAGACAGGTTTGAATAATCCATTTCTCTAGAGAACAATGCTTTATTACACAATAACCCTCCTGTGAAATTAAGCCTTTTATGTTCCAATATATTCATTACTCATCCATTCTAAACACTATTCCGCACTATGTTCTAACAACACCTAATGCGCTCACCTAGAGTTAACCCATCTTTGTTCCGCATCCTGCAATTTATCGCTTTGATCATCTCGGGCCATGCATCGCCTAACAATGACGTCGGAATTGTCTGTTGCATAATTGCGCATAGGGTGGTGTTTTTGATCGTTGACCTTTTACTTATGTTAACCTGTAGAACGTGTTAAGTTCTTTTTCTTCTAGTGCCATATCCGATTCGATCGTAGGCAATCTCTCGCATACCACTATGTTGCGTGCTTTTTCAGATTTTTCCACAGACCTACGGGACCTGCATTTTATCGCCGGTTCCGAACGGCTCTATTTGAGAGGCACTCGTATTTCCCTTCTTGTCGGCTCCGGGGATTTAGCCCGGGACCTTCGACTTAGTAGGCGAGTACGCTACGCACTACACCACGACTTATTGTGCGACCTCTTTAATAGAACTGGCCATCACATGAGTTTTATTATAAACTACAGTAAAATTTGTAAATATGACATGTTTCAAACTGAACCGTTTTACTCTTCTCATAGCTTGTCAGTATACAATAAGCCTAATACAGACAGCATGGTATAGAGATGTCATGTCTATGGACTGGCTCCACCCTCACTAACTTTTGAACGAATAAGGTTTGWAGTTTCGAATAAAATTATGGTACAACTATTAAAAAGTGACCTCCTTTTAAAGGCAATATGTTGTTCTAAAAATGTAAGGCAACTACACATTTAAATAGCAACTGGAAGCATATTAAACTTGGTTTAAAACCAATTTTCATTCTATATATGCCCACGTTTAAGAAATTGAAATCGGACTAACTGTTCTAAAGTTATGGAGGTTACCTATTTATTACGGACATATTCGGTAAGGTAAACTATGAAGCATAATATACCCAACTGACGATATCATTTGTCCGTGTCAATTATTACAACTGTTATATCATGCTTTTATGTTGTTTCCTTAGTAGGTACCCTGTCGAGCTAACGACGCGCGACTCTAAGTTACGTGCGAGTAACTAATCTCCAAACATTTTAATAGATTAACAGACTTACCACGACCTGTCACAAATACTGCAGAAAGTGTCCACCCTGGAGCAGCTGAGGTGAGAAAATAATACTTCTAATTTAAGGTATCAGCATAGACAAAAAACTGTGAGGTTTATCTGTTGAATTAACTAAAATTAAATCTGAACTCATTTTGTTTACTTTCTTATCAGTTAGGAAAGGTCAGGCATTTGAGGCGATCTAAGGTCTGTGTGTGGCAAAGGCGATGACAATCGAAAAAGGAGACTCAAATTAGTGAAACATGAACTACCACAACCCATTTAAAGGGCACTTCATAGTCATTCATAAATATTCGTTGGTATTCGGCTTCTACTCAACCATTATTCGTTGAGTTCAAGCATATTATCTGTGTTGCTACTGAAGGGTATTTTACCCGAAAAACGGGTATTTTCGATAGATTGAAGGGCGAAACTTATAATCTGAAAAGAACTGGTATTTATATCACTTATTTCGTTATTATAGAAACAAAAACCATCTGGTTGTTGTAGATGATATAGACTGTTGATTTTGTTATAGGCATCTAGAAGTCAGTGGGCGGGACACGTAAATAGTCGATAAGAGTTGTGTTCTCAAATCAATCAATTGTCGCTTCTTGTTATCTTTATTCTTTTGGAGGAATTATCCACCAGCCGGGTAAAAATCTTAGTTGAAGAATTCCAATGATTGCATTCGGCAACACCGCTTGCGGCGCGACGTAACAACCGATCTTAAGTAATTTAATTCTACCGCGAAAAATACACAACTAATTTAAAAAGACCACCAGCTGTTGTCTATTTCTGTATTCGTTCAACGTTTCAATTTCAGTGTGTTCCTTGAACTGTTTGCGCTTTAGTAAAACTTCTTTAAATTGTCTTAATTTTTTATGTTTCAATATTCAACAAAATTATATTGGTTTGTATTAAATTTAGAAATAATCGACATTGTGATATTGTTTTTATGTTTCGCATTATTATTTAAACAAATCATATAGTATTGTATTATATATCACAATTTTCCGTTAGCAATTTTCAAAATTAACATAATGAAAAATTCAGTTTGAAGAACCGCTTAGAGAAGATAAACCTCTGTCTTGCTTTTTTTCAGTGATTCATGTGTACTCTTCTGGATTCCTCCAAAACTTGCATTCACTTAAATATTATAACGTGTAGCTTTCTTCGAGGTACTGCTACATACAGCAACTTCGTTCCAGGTGTTTAGACTTTTTCATCCAGTTCTGAAGAAGACTCATCGTTAATAGCTGAAAGGCTCCCGTTACTATCTAAAGTAAAGTATCTAAGATATTCAACCGGATACGCAATCACCTTACAATCGCTAGAGCTAGAATAACGGGCACTGGAATCGAACTTCACTTTTGAACTTGACCGGAGTCTTTGACAGTCTTTCTAACTTGACTTATAAAGAAGAAGACTTGGACTTGCTTTTGCGGCGTGAATGCGCAACTACGATTCTACGCGTAGCTCTACCTACACTTCAGTAGATTGTTTTGTTTCCCTTCTCATACCGAACCAAGTCAGTGAACATAACATCCGGTTCACTCAAGCTCAAGTCGAGTCTTGATCTTCAGATTTGCTGCTTGGTGCTGGAGACTTTAGATGTGCCATTCTCTGTAACACAAAGCACTAATAATAAATGTTAAACAAATGTGTCAATATTATAATTACGATTATTTTTATTAAATTTGAATCATGCCATCCCTTCAATTTAGTATATCTGTTTCTCAGCTTAATGTTTCGGCTGTTATCTTACTGCGTTAGTTGGGACAGAACGTACCAAATCATTATTCAACAATCTTAGGCAGATTTTGTACTTTTTTATTTATGTTTGTATTTCCATGTGTTCCACTGGATTTAAATTAGAATTGTGCCCACCTTCATTATAGCGTACGGTAACAATTAGAAATATTAGTAACAACCGCATTTGTGTTGATTATTTATAGTTTTGATTTCAGTATGTAAGCACAATTTGCTCTTACTATGTGTACTTGTTTTTTTTTCGCGGTTAACCTACTTCGTTTGGAATCAAACAGCTTCTAAGTTTACGCAATTATTTTGCTCTTTCTAGTTACATATCATTTTAATTTATGTTAAAGTATGTTATTTATTAATGATTACTTTAAATTCGTCAAAAGCAGAAGCTGATTGAAAATAAGATTAGTTTTTGAATTAAGTAAGTAAGATAAACGTTTACCTATTTACATTTGATTGTGTTTTCCACGTCTAAACTTATGCACGGTAATGCTTCACTAGATGCTGCGTTTATTATTAAGTATTTTGGTTCGGTTCACTCGTTAAATCTTTTACCAGCTATTGTGTTTGCTGATGTGTTTTATTTGATTAACTGGCTTGGTATAAACAATCAGATCTATCTACACTTTCAGTAAATCCTTTTCCTTTTTTTATACCGATCCAAATCAGCTCTGCTGCGAAGAATTCGAGTAATCTTGATCTTCAGATTTGCTGCTTGGTATTGGGTACTTGAGCTGTACCATTTTCTGTAACACAAAATACAAAAATCCCACACGATCTCTTGCTCTCCCATAAATACTAATCTTATTCATTTTTTTATATTACACAAACCTGAGCGGTACATCTCTAACAATAAAATATAAATTTAATTTTTTTATCTGTCCTCCTTGTTACTAGATTATAGGCCGTTCATAAATTCTTGAATATTCACCTACCCGGGGGGGGGGGGGGGGGCGTTGGACTAGCCGTAGCCTATTTTTTCAGCGCACTTAATAATCGCATCAAAAGTGTGTTAATTTTTCCGCTTTATGTCTTAGGTTGTTTCCTTGCAATAGTATGCAACAACCTATACCGATTGTGAATTTTCATTCACACATGCTGTTCTTATAGTGGCATTTGTAATACAATAAAGTTTTCTGCACTTGCTTTTTACTTTACTTATTGCAAGCATTGCGCGTACGTACGTCGTGTTATCCACTATATTAAAAGGACCCGCGTTACTCAATAATTGGGTATTTGCCATGTATTTATATTTTATTAAATTGCATATTAATAGGTAGCATCTAATCCACAAAACAGCTGTGACAGCTTATAAATTCGAAAAAATGGATCGTAAGATGTATTTTTAATATTAAAAATGTGAATATTTAAAGGGACCGCCAAAACGCGAACATATTGGCCGTGACGTCAGGTGTCTTGTAAATGGGCTACATCTGGGGTCAGCGCGTCACGCGTCAGCCTCAGCCTGTCAATTTATCAGTTTGTTGTTTGCATTCATTTTGTGACAAGCGAATTAAAATACGCTAAGAAAAAGTGAAATACTTATGAGTTATGACTTGTGAAGGCATGTTCATTGTTATGGAATTTGTGTACAGCGACGAGCGGTTCAACGCGGTGGAGATGAGGAACGTAACAGCAACAGCATAAGTGAACTTTTTATCAAATTAACGTAGCATTGATAATTTGTACACAGTGGATTATTGGAAACATACTATTTGTAAACATAAAAATGTAAGAACCAAAAATGTACCCTAATCTTGACATTTAATTTAGAGGTCACAATAAATATAAATTGCCATTTATTTTCGAGGCTCTTGCGGCTCGTTTCCAGTTTGGCTAACAGTCGAATATATGGGGAACAACGTCATTCTTTATTATAACATTTCTCTCTATCAACTTAAATTGCATATAATTTTTCATATCCTCTTCAAGCTATAACAAAATGGAAACTGAATGGTAAACACTTATAACCCCAAAACGAATAATAAAACTTACAGTAAGGATGAAGATGATCTTCACAACAGAAAAACAAACTTTGGGATTTCGGCATATCACGTCTAGGGGCCTTAAACAACTTTTTCATACGTTGATAATCTCGAGGAACGGTTCCATAAATTATGTTAGCTGTACTGACTGAAGTACTTTTATAACCATGTACAAAACAACACTTGTTTTGTATTCCATACATAATAGATGCTTGTATAACTACACACATCACTTTTTGGTGCGACCTCTTACACCGTCCTTTCAATAAACACCACACAAAAGCTTTTCCAATACAAGAATGATACTACACCATTAAACAGCGCGCTACTCGGTAATGTTTACATGACACTTGACGTCACGAGTTGAATAACCTTGGATAGAAGCGTTTTGGCGATGACTCCTAAGATTAGAATTTCAGACCTGAAATTCTCTACCTACAAATATTTTTTTTTATTTTTTTAACATGGCGTACTATATATATGCACTTAAAGATTCATTTTACGTAATTTTTAAAAAAAGTGATAATACCCAATTCTCTAGCTCATCTTGAACTAGCAGCAACATGTATTACACACAATTTAGACAAGAGAATGCGCAATCAAAGAATGTGCGGCATAAACTGGAAAAGATTTTTCTAAGGAAAACAATCAGTAAGGATGCGTTATACCTACAGATTCACCAAATATTCTTGTGAGGCCTACATTGTTAGATAATGGACAAACCAATTCTCGAGAGCCACCGTCAAAATAATTTACGACCCCTGTACATTTTTGCCAGGATGAGGTTAGGTTATACATGGCAACTAATACCCCAACTGTTCAGAATGACTAATGACCACAGTGTTTTGTCTTCTCTCCCTCCATCGACCAAGTTTAAATGAGAAACGTCTTTTTACGATCTCAGAACATTTTCTTGCATCGATCGGGGGAATACCCGGTCTCATTGGTGCGAAGGCGTGGCCAACCCCCCCTATGAAACTCACCCCTTCGACTCTTAAGGATTTCCAAGCGAGCCCCTTAAACTTTCATTCAAGCGAAGCAGGAGTTTTTCGCCTTGGCGTCGTTAGCACGTGAAAGCGGAGTTTTATAGTTTTGCGCAGACTTCTGCTCATCGGGAAGCGTTAGCGCGGGGAGGCGAGTTGAAAAAGCGCCCATTCATGAACGGGAAGCGCGCTGAAACGCGGTTGCGGTTTGTTGTTAGTTACAGTTGCCTTTTTTCCACCGAATTAAAAATGCTTTTAGGTACATATATACGTAGGTGATATTAGTAACGTAACAAGCAAAGCATTTGATAATCCTTCGAAAAGAATATGAAAAATCATGAATAACTAAAATAACTATATGTTCGTAGTCAGTTATCTGTAATGTAATGTAAACGTACGAATTGTTTTCTATAAAATGTAACGAGAATGTGTAATAATAAAACAGATAATTATTTCAGTAATGTTACTTCCACTCGCCTCAATAATGAGATAATTAAAAATTCAATTGAATAATTTAAACTGCCACAAATGTAAACTATGGGTCACAAACCGCTAATATTATGAAAAAGCCTCTAAAAAATCGCTAACTAGGTAGGTAGCACAATGCCGATTTGACTAATGAAAGCATAATTTTAATAAACCTCAAAATGGAAAAATAACCGTCAACAAATACAGACCTATGTATCTTAATAGTCAGAAACAATTTATAAAACCGTTAGACAAATTATAATTTATAGTAAAAATATAGCATACGAACGATAAACAAACGATTTGCATAAAAGTATTTTATTTAAACATGGGTCAGACTATTAAGCTCAGTTTGCTCGTACTATTCGAATTAATGTTTAATTTGTAATGTATGAACTGAAAGACTATTTCAGACGTTTTATATTTCTCACATTTATTTAAAATCTATAAATGGAATCCTGTAGGACTGACTGACTGCAAATGAAAACGAACTTCAACCAAATGGTGAAAACTCCTTATTTATATTTCTTTTAATCTCAACTTATAGCCATAAGCAGCTCAAACTAAAGTAAATATTGTAAACTGAGCGGGCCATAGCAAACAGATCAAGCCTTGGAAAACAAAGGAATTAATATATCCTGTTGTTTTGAAGTTCTTAATACGAAATAGTAAAAAGGTATTGTCCTATGGCACATCTGAAGCTGAAACGTTGTATTGTAATGGGCTCTTTCTTTCCTATGTCAGTTTTTACAAAACTGTATTTGTAAAAGCAAGATGTGAATGAAATTCTAAATATTTTAGTAAAAACAAAACTGGCCCCAGTAAATAAAGTAAAATAAATCTTACCAATAAATGTTTTATGTATGTCTGCAAGACCAAGATCCCATGATTCAGTTAACTTTTCATAATCCGCCATAATCATTTTTACGAAGCCGAGCAGCCCTGCAATAGAACACACTGTAAAATAATATATAGTATAATAAAAGGTAGTATAACGAAACTGTCTTGTATATGTTCATGTATCGTGTATTGGTATGTACTAAATGTTAACGGAGTGTATGATGTGTATGTGATTTTGAAGGTTAGGTTAACATATCAGATTACTAAGCTACAACTTTTAGATATACAAATCAGGCAGCACACTGCCACACAAATGCTTTCGTAGTAACAAAATAATTACCGAATAAGTTTACTTACTGTAAATACGCAGGTCCAAGTGTACACGACATCAGTAAGCACCGAAACACCGAAAGATCGAAAATGAAATGCCGAAATCATATGGCGCTGTCGGAGATAGACAGATTGCAGCAAAAGACATACGACTACCGATAATGTATTTAAAAGAATAGCGATCTTAACCATCTGTCTTTCTACAAAACTGGCCCTGTTTAACAAAGGTTCTATGTCTCCCCCATAGATGCCGATAACTTATAAGTAAGTGTAAGTTTGTTACATTTTTCCTCTCTTTTTTTATGATCTTATTCAGGGTGAAACATATTTCAATAATCATGCAAAAAGTTCCACTTTCCTTTTAAGAGTTTTTGAGCTTATCATAGTTTGAGTTTTGCTAAATTCGTCGTTTATCATTCGATTTGGCGAAATTCAAGGTGGCTTAGAGCAGACAAATAATAGTACATTGCTTCTTAATTGTTATATTATGATAAGGATTGTTATTATACGATAATTCAATACTTATGGCGATAAACTGAGTGGATGCATGGTATTTGCAATTTTATAACTTAATGTTAATGTTTAACCAATAAAAAGGAAATTATACACTTGGCRTAGGGCGCCACCTGTCGGCAGTTCATTAAAGCTTGAATTCGCTGGCAAAAACAGGGACGCTTCTGAATCGTTTGTTCGGCATGCTTAGTAGAGGTCACGGTAGTAGATAGAGAGGTATACGCACGATGCCGTGTGGAGCGGGCCAATTCCGTAGCCAGTCGCGTTAGAGAGAGATAGAGCAAAGTGGGAATCGGTCCGCTTTGCATAAGGCAACTTTACAGTGCACGCTGTGTTGATACTATCAATTTTATTCTCAAAATTACCTAAGCAAATAGCGATGGTTCATTTATCTTTCAAAAAGTGTGGAAATGATAAGATTCTGTTGTTACTTGTGCAATAATTTTAGAACAGATTTGCGTCAGATAATGAAAATCCGCTGCAAATTGAATCAATACTTGCAGATCAAGTTGTCAAAATGAAATTTACGCTTTTATTTCTTATATTATACCATCAATAATGAGGTTCTGAGCATTTTTTATCTCTAGACATTTTTTTCTACGACAAACGGTTCTTGTGATATTAGCAAAAATCCATAAATTCCTAAAATCGTTTTTTTCTAAATAATTTGAAAACTATTAACTAAACAAAACAATTTCAAGAGTACTTTTCGATCAGAAATTTAATTTTCTATATAATAGCGAAATTTAAAAAAAAAATTGTGTGGACAAAGTCCAAAATTCATTTTTTTGGAAATATTTCGAAAATGTCACACTCTTTGTAAGAAATTTTATTTCCTATCCGATGGTATTTTCATATGTAAACATATTAAGTATTTTCTGAGATATTTGAGAAAAACAGGTATTTCTAAATGACCGTTTTTTTTCTTCTAAACAATTTGCTGCACCGAAAATTTATAGGGACTAACAATACTCGCAATTATACTACTAATCACATACTAAAAGGCAAAAAATAAATGTTTGCAAAAAGGGTAGTTACCCCACAATTTTAGGGAAGGGGGCCCTATACTCTACTCACCCCAAAAGCAACATGTTGCTTTGGGTAGTTGAGATCTATACACATGTATGCCAAATTTCAAGTTCATATGTTGTCTTTCGAAAGTTATGGTGTCCACACACAAACAGACATACAAACACAAATTTTCGGCAAAATTTTGTTTTTGGACGTTTTCTAGCATTTTAAAGCGATTGAGCAAATAAAAAATTTTTGAAAATTTCTGTCGCGATACAATTCTTCCCATCCGTTGGATGTGGAAGTAAAATGAAGTACAGAAATACGACTACTCTATATATTTCTTATATTATGAGAGTAATACTTATTTCACACTAATTTAGGAAATACACAAAAAAGGAGGTCTAAAAATTAAAAAAAGAACTGCAACTTAGGTTCCTTCTTCTTTCTTGCACTTGATTTATCAGTATCTCTGTCATTGTGCTTATAGTACTATTTAATTATCATTATAATATAACAATAAACAAAATTTTGAAAGTATTTCTGCTTCGTGTTCTTTACAAGGAAACGAAATAGAATATGTGTTTGAAAACAATTCATCCACTACATTGTCAAAAACAACACTGTGAATATGTTTGGTTAAAATATTTTTTTAAACTGTGAAATGATCTGATTTGTATGACTTAGCCGTCTTCTGGAATTTAAAATAGTAAGTCTAGATGAAGAACCAGCTTTACCAGAAATATTTGTTTGATAAAGATAATCCTTACATGTGGAGCATTTCGACGATTAAAATTTTTTTTGCATATAAAGCTCTATCGGAAGAATTACTGTTACAGTTCGACACCACACAATACTTTCACATATTTGTTATTTCAAAAAACTTCACACAAATACCACACCGAATGTATGGTTGTGCAGGCCACTGGCAAGCGCTTTTACTACTATATTGTATCTCTTACTAGACCTCTCTCTCCCACACTGACCACGAATCTGGGCCGCAGTTGCATACAGTTACCATACGGTCGTGCGTATACCTCTCTATCTACTACCGTGGTAGAGGTACATACGACAAAGATATTGTGCTGTTGCTAGACTGTGGCTTTTATATTTTTTAGCTAATTTTCTTTGTCCTTAACTTAGAGATACATTTCGTTAAAGTCTAAGTTTTTGTAACATTAAACTACGAATCACTGTACTTAAAGGGGACAAGGATTTTTGCCATATGCCATGCTACAGAAATGGTCCTGTTTGACAGAGGTTCCAAATCCCATCGGTAGATGGCGCCAGCTTACAAGTGTAAGACTAACGTTTTTTTTTTTCTCATCATCATTCAGAGTATAACACATATTAATGATCATGCAATAGGAGGACGTGATATGGGAATATATGTATAATATAAACTTTCTATGTGCTCTGAACAGTTACAATACCGCTAAGGTTAGGTGCTCAATTTTTAAAATTAAGTTTCATTTACAAGTGTTTTTGAGCTGATCATAATTTGAGGTTTGCTAGCGAATCGTTTGTTCGGCATCCTTAGTAGAGTTATTCGTATTCGTACATTAAACACACAATAATTTTCCAAATCTTACTCCAATAATACATGAGTAGTTGATGGAAGCATATTTCCAGCAAACTCTTAATTCTTTGAAAGTTGTTGATTTTAGCTGAAGGCAACTTCATAGCATTAACATTCAGAATTTTCTGTCAAATGATAAAAACAAAAATAGGTCATTCTTCTTTTTAAATAAAAATTTATTACTTTTGAAGTTTAGTAAATTGTGCAATAATTTTTTATCATCCTGTATATTATGACAAAAGTTATAACATTTTAAAGATCAACATTTACGAAAAATTGATAGTTTTAGTTATTTTTCAAAATACCGATTCTTGCAAATACCAAAACTGAACCTAAAATCTATATGCCATTTTTCAGCAGCATTTGACTGGACTGAGAGCGAAAGTACCTACTATTAGCAGACTACTTTATTGTTACAATTACCCTTTTTTTGCGAAAACAAAGATAACTTAGACTCAACTAAATAAGACGTAACATTTGTGTTTTGATATAAATAAGTAGCCTCGTCCCTTCATCCCCGCAGAACAGTTTAATTTTCGGAAAGGTCTCAGCCCACAGCACATGTTCATTTAAACTCGAGTTAATTCAAACAAGCCGCCACGGCATTGTACGTTTGCTTAACAGCGATCATTCCTTCTAAGCTGTTAGAAAACGACGCCGTCGTCGTGACGCCTTTGTCCTGAGCCTAGAGTAAGGATCATTAAGCGCTTGACGGTTCGGAACGACCCGCGGTGACCATTCTTATACACATTGCCGACTATAGTTTTAATGGACATGCCAGTCTGATTACTTCTCTAGGTAAACTAGAACATTGTCACGGCCCTAAAGTTCTAAGCCATTATGCGTGGGACTCTCTATGTGAACTTGAAACAGGAAAGATTTGCTTGATACAAAATAAATAAATAATAAAGTCTGAGAAAGTAGCAGTAAATTAAGATAAACATCAACAGACATTATAAACAATAATTCGTAATATATAAATTAAACAACGATTCGTGTAATGTTCCTCCCAGAAACCAATATCTCGTGTGACTAAAACGATGCCAATACACGAGAGAAGTTGCTTTAGGCGGGCGGGGGCTGCTAATTGCAAAAACGCTGGCTAACGCGGTTCCTTGAGCTTATTATGAAATCTTCAAGTATCGTTACCACTAACGCATACATAGGCATACTTCAGTTACTTCAGTATATTACGTACGCATGCAGCAAAAAGATGTTTCAAATCCTTTACTCATTGATAACAGAGCAGTTTCTCACCAAAAATCCTAAAGTCTTCTTAGCTGATATGACATGTTCATCGTTCATTAAAGCTGAAACGGCTGTCAAACCAAACTCCGAAATACATTAAGTTCTAGGATGTTTTCAGAACACCACAGTACAAAAGTCAAGATCCTTCTGTAGTCGAGTGCAGTGATGCAATGTGGAAATGTTTGCATAAATGTTTAAGTAGTCGACAAATAAAAGTTTTTTGTATGTTAAGATACCAGGAATATCATTTATGAAGATCAATAATAGCAGTGGACTGGGGTTTCAACCGTGCGGAATACCCGAGCCTGCAGAGTTCTCTTATTAGGAACCATATTCATTGAATTTTACCTAGTGTTCTATTCTACAGATACGAAAAGAAAAATTTTACAAGTATCTTACTAAAACCAACTGTCTGAAGTTTAGCAAGGAGAATTTCATAATCTAGTCGGTCGAGAGCTTTTGTGAAGTCGATGTAAATTATGTGAACCTGACTATGCACGTCAATAGCTTGCAAAACATCCTTAGTCAAACATACCCGATTTGTCAGTTTGGAACTGCTGTGAAAGAAACCATGCTAGGGTGCATAAGTATGAGGCCTAACGTGTGGCAAAAGGCGATTGTACACAAATATTTCAAATACTTCTGCGATATATAGGGCGATATTTTTTTATTTCTGATACATCACCAGTCTTATGCACTAGACAGATTTCAGCTCTTTTCCATGGGTCATGAAATTCATCTAAATTCAGTGATAGATTGAATATAGTTGCAAGAGCCTTAGAAAAAACCCTCATCTTCACGCGATCATCCCCTCATAACTCCTGGGATTCTGGTATCTCTGATTATTGAGTGTAAAAAGGATTAAAATAAATTAACATTTACAGTTAAATTGGCCTCCACATCCGAAACATATCTATCGAAACAGTCTTTCACCGTTGTTTTGATTTGAGATCTTATTCTTTTAAACTGGTCTAAATACTGAAGTTCACCTGCTCTCTTATACTTATGCAAACGGCCTTTACATATAATCAAATTGTTTAATTTTCTTGTATACAACATTTGAAATTTACGCTTCTGGTATTGAAATCCTGGAATATATATCAAATAAATTTTTAAGAGATGACATAAGGTATGCTACAGCATCGCTTGCTAMGTTTGTTTACATCCAGGAAAATTAATAGTATGTAAGACTGTTACTACCATTAGCCACATTTACATTCTTGCTTTTGAACCAATTGTGGAAATCTTCATATATTCGTCCTGATATATATATTTACTTATTTCTGGCAACAATTTCACACTTACTGCAGGAGATTCTTAAAATATTTCTGCTCATGTTCTTCCATACTTCTTGTAATAGCACAAAAAGTCAAAAAATACATTTTGTTTATAAATGTTTCATAGCAATTAGCCACCGGGATGGCCCAATTTTATTTACAGTTAAACGCCTTCTGTCTTTTCGGTACAGTCACTAAATGGAATACAGTACCGGAACGTCCGCCATAATAGGATTAAAAGTTTTGGCAGGAACATTCAAATTTTTCACGTTTGTTTTCCTCTACCTTGATCAATAATGGGTTTTCATTATCTATCTTGGTCGTATTCCAATTCCAATCTAAGTAAAATTAACTATGCGAAATTTGAATGTTCCAGTCGAAACTTTTATTCCAAATATGGTGGACGTTGCGGTACTGTATGTCTTTAGCGACTGTACTTTCGGAACCAAGAACATAATTTGAAAATGGGATTACAAAAAATGTTGAATGGAATATGGTCGATACGCACATAAGAGACTTGGTCAATTGCCTCGGTTTACAGCAAATTAACCGCGTCTGTTATTTGCTGCTTATTGGCCTAATGATTTTACCATAACTAAAAATTATGCGGACTAACGAGCATCACGTATCAAATTAATATTTGTTGATTATTCTACCTAAAGGTATTTGTAATCGTTCTCTTCGTTCCTGTAAAGATTACGGTAATATTCCCTCTCATATTCAAGTTACCTGCAGTAAGAATAAGGCGGTTTAGAAGAACAAAAAGATCCACGTAAGCTGAGATATAACGGGTATTCGTAAAAAAACGGTTTGGGCAATCTATAATTCTCGTTCTAACGCAAAATTACCGCCTGCCTAGTAAACTAGTACGTATAATTTCATGCACATTTGACGATGTATTCATMTTTTGTTACACAGTATGAAAATAAGGCGCTATTTATTGATCCCTCTGGCYAATAAGAAAAGCTTGGAAGAAATTACTGAGAAATAAGTAGACAAAAATGACGTAGTTCCTTTGATAATCGACACAAGTGACAGTTCATTTGATTCCAGCACTACTGCAATGTAAGTACACGACGACAAAAGCCATCACTGGATTAGTCGAGTCGTTTGTTGTACGCCGATTACATTATAATAGAAAGATTTGATGTATAAAATATCCAAGCGATAATAAAGAATTCAGACGATTATAAAGAAAAAGTCACAGATAACTGGATTTGAAGACAGGGCATAATTGAATTATAAAATTTGAAACGTGGCACCTGACACTCATTCGTTCTATTTTAGTTGTCTTATGATATATTTTGTATACAAAACCTGCAACACCTTCGTCTCTCATTACTACACTTGTAATAATGGGATACTGCTGAAAGTGCTCTTAAACTAAGTCTTACAGAATCTTGTAGCTGCTTATGTCCAACCATCTAAAATGATCTAGTATGATATAATTAGCCAGTAGCCGTTGTCAGAGCTTTGTCCCATTTCGCGTGGTTTACAAAACAAAGCTATAAAAATATACCAAACGAAAATAATTATCATTGTATTATTCTATTTGACTGAAACAAATGATTTATTCTTTTCTCATTCGCGCTTTGGCATTTCTGGTAAAAAGATGTAATACAAAATTATATATTCGAGCTTTACGTGAACAGAGAAGACTATGCGGAATTTTCCGCAGCTAAATGTATCAATACATAAACAAAGAAATATTCAAAAGATAGACAAGCATTCCGAATTGTTTTATGAATATTTTATGATATGTAGCAGTGACTGTTAATATTAACTATTGGTCGTTTCCATGCAAACCCATTTGTGGTTGTAGTTGCTTCCGCTAAATTGTTTCAAAAGTTTTATTAAAGGAGAATCGCATTCTAAAATACAATAGTGGTTTGTAACTAAATGGGAATAGATAAAACATTAACATCTGTGCAAAATAAATCATTGAGGTGGTCCTCGAAATATAATTCTTTCGACTACAGTTGTGTGACTTATAATGCGCTCCATACTCTCACAGCCTTAGCTTTAGAGTATATTCGAATTACTGTTTTTCGGCGTTTTTACGGTATCTTTTCTTGTTTTACAGCTGTGTTTATATTAATTTTTCACTCAGTTATCAAATATTTAATTTTATTTGCCCGCCTATTTCATATATCGCTAACATGAAAGTGATATCCGTATAAACTCTAAAAATACACTTTATAAAAAAAAGTTCCTTTACTAAAACCAGTATCTAAATCAAATACTATGTTACACAAATACACTTCGTTTTTCCACAAAAAATTAGTATTATGAAACATCTTCAGTTCCAGCCTTAAGTGAATCTTCCATTTGAACCAACGAAGACAAATGTAGGCATTACTCGGTATAGCTTTTTATTCTGAATAACCAAGCTGACCGTAGCTTCCAGTAAATAGACCTTTGTCGACCGCCTCAGGCTCTAAGGAACATTTTCCTCTGCCTAGCCTCTCAATTACTGAAGTGTTTGCGGTATTTGACTGAATTACAGCTCTGATGTAGTTAGCGAGCTTGATGAAATCGTAATGATTGGGCCCCCAACGTTTCTGCCGTTGTCCAATTTCGAAATTGCATTTGTTTCCTCAATCTATGAGGTTCCAATTGATTTCAGCAACGTCGTTATGGATCGGTCTGGAAACAAAGGAACCCGTCTAGAGTGTCGTTTTGAGTGCGTCGATTCTACTCGTATTGTACCTATTACTATTAATGCGTTACCGTTAAATTTTTATTCCACAGCTAGAATTATAGAAAACGATTTTACTACAATGAGATTTGCAAAATATTTGATGGTTCAACTGCACTCTGTTGAATTCACAGTAGCTTAAAACTTAAGCTTTGAAAAATGATTCTGTGGTTTATAAATAAATACGAATATGTAAATTTCAACAACAAATCTTGAATAAGCTGTTACGTCATCATATTTCACCTAAATCATCAAATCCATTTAATACTGTAGGTTTTTACATAAGTGCATTTTTTAAATAAAAATAATTAACTATGATGTAGAACGGTGGTTAATTCTAGAAATTAGATGTTTCTTTTTGTTTTTATTGTAATGGTGCTTTATAAGCATGTATCTATCTTGCCGCATTTGTATAATACCCAGAAAGAGGTTTTTTGTATATGTATGTATATTTCAGAAAGTATTACAGTTATGATTGTCTGGTTGAGCCCATACTGGTTGCAGTGTGTCTCGAATCAATGACTTTAACAGCGGGAGTAATAACGATAATACGTTGTCGTAGTTCATGTAATGTTATTGAAAGTGATGGTACGTAAATCATATCTTTAATAAACCCCCAAAGAAAAAATCGCATACTGTAAGGTCCCAAGATGTGGGAGGTCAGATCAGGTCAGGTCATTACATCGTCCATCCCAATGGTGAGGAAACTTTTCGTTTAGATACCGAAACAGCTTATTACGCCAACGGGACAGGGCTCCACCTTTGAAGATAAAGTCGTTGGAGTCCTCTGTTAGTTGCGGAAATAACCACAACTGCAACATGTCTAGCTGTTAAGATGATATGAACCAGAACATAGAGACTTCTATTGAGTGTTCACAATGTTGTTAGTGTAATGTTAACGTAATATGAAATTTTCTGGAATTCTTAACATCGGCGTTAACATCTACCAGTCAGAAAGCGATTCTGTCGAACTACTGCACCTGCGTAGTGTGTTGATGGAACAGCTGGCCAAGATTTGTCAGTTGTCAGGCGAGCTATGTTTTGTTATTGGCTTCACCATTTTGTAAAGTGCAAGTTGTGTTTGTTCTGATTTCTGTTTTAATAGAAACAACAACACCAAAACACGAGAATGAGGCACGCGAAAGTTATGTATCAAACATCAAGCATACAGGTTTAACATCGGCGTTAACACTATTGTGAACACCTGTATTACTAACAGGGCCGTTAACATCATAATCGTTAACATCGACATGATTGTGGCAGGGCAGTAGGTCGGAAGTTCCTTCCCATCACAGTTTTTCATTAAAGAAAGGATGTTCGTACATCTTTGTTTTCGGTGCTGCATAGAAAGCATTCAATTTTTGAAAATATCTTATAAGTTTCCAAGTGATATGAGGTCGCTTCAGTGCTGAATGCAAATGGTTAGCCAATTCGTCGTCGTCTATTGCTTCCTGTGTAATGGTACAAATATCTGTTTGCTTTGCGTGATCAGCAGGTGCTATTTGCAGACGGCACCTATGGTTGGTAGTGCAATCGCCGTCAAAAAATTCCCATTTGGTTTGCTGCGGAATACCAAGTTCAAGGCACAATGCCAGTGTGCAAAAAGAAATTTGTTTAACTGTCTTCACCGTTTTATCAGGAACCTTTAGTCTTTCGGGGCTTTTACTTTTAGTGACAGAACCTGTGCTCTTGAATTGTCAACATTGATGACCTGAGGACCTGTGTCGTATACCCTTCAGAATTTGCGTATCGCCCGTACTCTAAGTAGCCATTTGTTTACCGATATCGTTGCGCCATCTGGACGTATAAAATGAAACTCGCACATTTTCCTTTTCTAGTACTGCGTCCATTAATAATATATTATGTAATCCCTGTATTTCAGAATAGCAGACGCATAACAAACAATTATGCAATATGGAATGTTCTATTAATTGACTGATTTATTGAAACAGAGTATGGTTGGAATTTCCTCTGCCACCGGGTATACTGTCATGACGGCCGTCTACACTGGGTTGGAGGAGTTACAAGTTTATTGCTGGTGAGCTCCCAAAGAGCGCATGTCACGAGAAGCTGGAGATTGAATGGGGAAGGTTTGCAGGATGCATTCAACCAGTGACGCTTTCTTTGGATATTTCATTTTTTATATCGCTTGACTGGATTGCATGATTCTTCTTCCCCGTACGAGCTGCTGTAAGGAGCTGTGCACAGATTTACGACCTCTTTATTGATTATTTTTTTGTCTTTTGTATGTGGCAATCTGGCAATTATAGGTTGCTCTTGCGTGACGGTGTTGTTTCTTTGGGTGATTTCACATACCTTTATTCCGTTCGCTTGTCAGAGCTCACGGGATGTTTGTGGCATTGTGCATTAGTTTCTTCTATTGGAGATTCTTTACGGTCGTCCCGATTTTCAGTGGCCCGGCTTGTTTTCATGTCTTTCGGATATCTCTATAACAATATGGCGCTGTCATAGGGTTTTTTACTCCTCCTTAAAGTATATAAATAATGTTTATTTATTAATCAGTATCCTCTATTCCTTCAATATTTTCGTCCCGTTGGAATGTTGCTGTGTTCTTCTATTCCATTGTTCTTGAGCAGCATTTCTGATGTGGCCGCTACGTATTTTTTTTCTTTCCTGAAGCCATCTCGTTTGGGGTATTTAGGAGTGCTGAGATTCTGTCGGCCCTTTCTATTAAACTGTATTATGGTCGTAATTTTGAACAGTTACCAAGCTACTTCTGAAATGTTACGTCGAACGGATTCGAAAACTGTGGTTTTCTAACTTTACTTCTTTTATCTACACACTTGTGCTGAAATACACTGAATCCAAATATAAGTAAACACAACTAATATAACACTACGAATTTAGTAAACCACTATACAGAACACTACGCTTCACTCTTTGCCACTTAAGACACTTTAGAACACTTGGTTCTCTCGCCCTTCACTTTCGTTGGTTGGTATAAAAAGCCTTCAACGCTTTCACATCAGACTTCAGACCAATCGGTTTTCGCCTGCGCATTCACGGTTCGTTTTATATCAACCATCGAACACTCCCGAACGGACATTCGATGTCCGATCGATAATGCTCTAAGGTCAGAACATAACCTTGGGTATACCCACATAGTAACATAGTAATGTCATTTACTGCTTTTCTTGTTATTGCTCTTGTGGAATTTTTGTAATTAAGAACATACAAGATGTATGAACCGTTTATCATTTCAAGCATTTTCCTTTTTCTGGTACCTATCTTTTCCTTCAGTTGAAGAGTATAATAGAATTTGTTACCTAAAAGAACGTCTAAAAAGACAAGGATTGTATTTATTGTTTGGTGGTTAGTTGGTTCTATTTTTAGCATTTTGGTGTGAGTATTGGTATTTACGTATTTTTGGTCCCCTAGTTGCCTATGGTTTTACTAGTGTTACTAGTGCTTTACCTATTTAGTGATTTGCTGCCGCGCTTGAACTGGGGAAAAGACTTACAAAATAATAATTATGAAAAAAATAAATAGCGGTGTTCCATTTTCACAGTCCGATCCAAGTAAAAAAAGCGCCCATAGGTTACACATGAATACTCGGTTCCCTCATTTGGAGGATAATGTAATAGTGCACATAGTTGACTTATTTTTAACTATTCTGGTTTTACTTTATTTGTAGGATGTAACGGCAAATCCTGTTATAATGTGTCTATTCACTTTAAGATTTCTGTATCGATGTATTTCGGAGTTTGTTTTATGTTTACTTGCAAAGCGTTTTCTAGATTGGGTAAATGCGGTTTATACTTTCTTAGTCGAGCCTTGCTGGCCAAGTGCCCCAAAGGTTTTGACGTTTGCCCCAACTTTCCAGTGTTTATTTTATGTGATGCTGATTTTGATTACATAGAAAAATAAATGTTGTTAACACACATGCGTAATATAATTTTAATCAACGATTGTGCTACTTTTTTTGTGTTGCATCGATTTCTGGTGCTATTAACTGAATCCGGTGTTGGTCAGGTCAGATGCGTTCTTACGTATACCGGTCTAGCACATACACAACACTAAACACATGTCCACCAGCACACGGCTGTGCAACATCCACTTCTACTAACTATATAGTTTTTCGAGCTCGAGGCGTATCCTGATCGCTTACGTTCACTTGGACATTCGCCACCAAATAATTAATATATCAATCACACAAATGGCCAAAGAATGAGTAGTAAATTCCCAACAAAAAATAAATATACTTGTTTATAATAAAATAAATTCTTAGTTATTTAAAGATACGCTTTTCTTATTTGCGCAAACAATATTATCCAGAGCGATATTTTTTATGTACACAATTGAGGAAACATCTATTATCTATGTTAGCTCATACTCCATTTTAAATAATTTTTAATTAAGTACAGAATAAGTAATGTGAAACATATTTCCAAAATCCTTAGAATATTATGAGGTATAGATCTTACTTTCTTCGCCAATTCAATCTTTTTACTAATGTTCCTTTTGTTTAAGATATTTCACACTAAACGAGAATGTTCTAATACATGGTCTAAATCTCTAAATAGTTTATTTTGTCAATTTTGTATGTTTCACTTAAGCATAGCAAGAGATCCTTTATAATTATTGAACTTTAGGTTAACAGATGACATTAAAGTCATTAACCTGTAAACTATATCAAGCGAAAAAAAAATCATTTCCTTTTTCTCTTTCATGTAATCTCGTATTGCCAGTTTTCTGTTGAGCTATTGGCTTTTTCTTCTCGTTCGTCAAATTTGTTTATAGTCGTATAACAAAGTAAAAATATATAAACAAATCTGGTATTTATAATTTTTCGTTCCGGGCCCTGAAATAATGCTTCATACGCAAACCGGCACTGACTCCGACCAATCTGAAATAGGAATAAAACATTTTTTTATTTAAAAAACAATATAAAAACATGAACATTGTCTCTAGATTTAAATGTTTCGTTTTGTAACTGTTTCTTTAAGGTAACAACACTAAACATTTTATAATAAAATATATGATTATATTTAACAGCTTAATATTAGCATCTACGTTCTTCCGAGAAATATGTTCTCAAATCGCTACTAAACTTTACAACGAAACCAAACAGATTTGTGACGTGATAAATAAGCAAAACAAGTGAAGTGCGTTTTAAAGTACTAACTTCAGTTACATTCACTTTAGTTACATTCTCAAACAAATTATTATTATAACTGAATAATTCGTAACCAGTTCATATCGCCATCTAGATAATTACTGAAAAGCCTAATTTTAACACAGGTGACTGCAAACAACTGCGCCATCTGACACATCTAGACCGTGCTCATCTAAAGAAACAATTAATAAGAATGACGCACTTGTATGTATTTCCGCCACCCAAACTTGGGAGCTGTCAAGTGCAGAAACTATGTTATTAACCGATTTCGATAATACTACATTATTTAACCGCACATTATCGATTGCCTGTCGCATTCATGAGTCCGTGCTTACTTTGAACATGAAATAATGTTGGCTATTTCCAATCACGAAACTGCGGTAAAATGTGTTAAGATTTTAGGTATAATTACCAAAACAAAAATTAACTGCAATGGTTTTTATATTACTGGTAGGACGGGTGTTTACCCGTCAAAGGAAAGTACTATCAAAATAAATTGAAGAGTATAATGACGGCACTAAAACTCATAGGATTTCAGAACTGTAGTGTACGTTATTATTTTACTTTTTGGCCACGTTTCAGTATACGTTCAGCACTTTTTCGATGTTCACTGACTAACTGGAGGATGATGAGTATGCAACAACATTAATCGTCACCATATTTCCTAAAAGCTGTAATAATACTATACTTTGAGTATAGTTATTGTAAGCATGTCCTTTTTGTTTCGCATTTGTAGTTGTTTTTATTATTATTAAGTAATACATACATACATACTATTACAAAAAAATATATTTACGAGTGTCAGAATCAAATTGTAAAAAGAAGGAAAAACAAAAGAAAAAAGGAAAACCACAGTTGTTTCATATGCATTGGAAAAACATGGATTCCAWTTCTGGCAAAATCCTTTATGTGCCTATAAGAAATAAGAGTTAGTCATACTTTCTCGAAAATAAATAAATATTATCTTGAGATTTTTCATGTTTTTCCCTATTTAAATCTTTTTCTGCTATAAAATAAACGGGATCTCTAATAGTGAGCCTCGAATTACGGCCACTGTAAAATTGGCTACAAAAGAGACAACATTAAATAGATTATTACACTAGGTACCTATAATTTTTTTTGTTTATGCGATTTTCACTTCGATTTCATTTTGTTTTGTATAAAGTTTCACTTAGGTGAGTTCTAACTTGAAGCAGAGATTTTCGAGTTGTTCGAACACACCACATCACTACCTCTTTACGTTGAAAAACGTAAACGTGAACATTTGACTCACTCTATACATTTATACCAAATAATTCAACAGACACCTTTTCCACGAACACATGGCTTTGTTTTTAAGAATAAATCCAGTTCTTTATAAGAAATCTGTTTTTGAGCCAAAAGGTATTTTATAAAATCGCAGTGTCCTTGTTATGTGCCTCAAACTATTTTTCCATGTATTAGGGACCATCTATATCTAATAATGCGCTAAACTGAATATTCTGAAATACCAGCTTTTTCCTAAATTATACAAATTATCGGTATTATTTGACAGTAGGTATTCATTATTATAATTAATAATTAATATATAATTTTGCTAATCGATTACCATATACCACTTTTTGCCCGCAGGCCAGCTTCTTTCAATTCTAGAATACAGAATTGGACCACGCGGATATGATAATGCCTTAATGCAATATGAGTTAACTTTGATGTGCCTCTTACCTACCAACGTAGAATTACCGGAGAATTTTTGTATAAATATGAATTGAGTCTGTTAGTGGAAAACTTACTTTTAGTCAATACTAAAGGTATTTCTTTGATGTGAAATGTATAACTATAAACAATCTATAATAACGTTTTATAGTAGCGACGTGAGTAACAAGGAAACAGCATCAAAGCACAATACATCATTATGTGTTCCTTTTGTTTTTGTGGAACTCCTGTGTTTTACTTTGTATATTTTGTCTTTTGCGGGAGTTGGTTCCATTACAAATAACTATAGTATGTATTTTATGACGTTTTGTCCCACTTATTAGCCTTCTTCAGGCATTCAATTTATATTTGTCATTGTAGCGTGTTTTACTGCTTGCGTGTGTCCTTGCGGTTTATCATTATAACAATGATGTTTTACAGCAAAAGTACGGTACCTAACTTTAAAACAATTTGTCTGCAGCTTTCTTGTCAAATTACTTCCACTGGGATATGAGATTGTGAATATGCGTTGCTTTAGCTACTTATTCATGTTACCACCCAGGCGATCGTGTATTCACTGCATTATTATAAGGTGAATTGCTTTATTGTTCCACAGCACACCATATCAAATTGCGTGCAGCATTGCTTACTTTAGTATTTTTGTACCTATTATTTATCGTTATCCATTTGTTTAATCATAATGAAAACCTGTGGCATAGATCTAGGTCAAGGAGTCCGGCTTTAAAAATCACAATGACCCCCAAGGACCCCGATAATCGATGGCATTACGCTCTGTCGCCTGTTCTCCCCATCTTGAAAGTAAAAGGGTTGACTTTTTGAAACGCAGGTTGGCCGGGGCCGATGACAGGAAACGTGATCCTGTGATCACCGAGGAAAATTTCCACTCTGCCGCCTCAGCTATTGCTGTACACATGAGCGCTTCCTCAGGAGCAACGCCGCCTAAGCTGATTACATATACTTTGTTGGGCAACTCTCGCATGGTCGGTCTTCCGCTGCTGCCTGCTTATGCTCCCGGTTTCTTTGATAGGAACGCTTCGGCCGCGATTAGGACCTTTCGCCGACGGCCGAGGAGCTCGCAATGGGAACGCGCGTTTGATGGCCGGATGAGCAGACTTAGACGGATTCAATAGGAACACAGCTATTTTCGTAAACGGGGTCCGTTAGTTTTCAAAGTAGTCCCGGAAAAGCTGGATTAAGGGAAATGGCCCTTTCAAAGACGGATCCAACCAGGAGTAGTTCCTTTCAGTACTGTCGGATGTAAACAGTGCTGCTCTTGCGTTTGGATTTCCAAAATAGCCCACTGGAAGTCATAGATTAAATGCAGACATTAAATTGACACTCCAAAAACGGTCAAGGGTTTGTTTTAGTGTTACATGTACGTGAGTTGTGTTTTAAATTTTACATAACAACCGACTGGCGTTTTTTCTTGGTGATTCCAAGATTCACTAACGATGCTATATAAATTTTCAAGCTCCAATTGAGACCACAGTCGCCAATAGCGATTCCTTAAAGAAAGCAAAGGAGGCTAAGCCTCCCCATTGCTTGCCACAAATTAAGATTTTGTATCCGTTGCATATTTTATGAATATTCGGATGATCATCATGGTACGTGTGTATATATCGGAGGCTTATATGGACACTGCAAGTGAAATCAGGCTTCAAGTAGCAGGTTTGAAAGTTATTATCGGTATAATATATTCTAAAAAATACACGCGCTGGTTTGCACCCACCTTGCGCCACCAAAATTAGAGCTTTCACTAGCAACACTGAATAACTATATACAAAGAATTATTACTTTAAGACAAACGCGTTTTCCTGAACCCGGGCGCGCTCTTTGAAGAGCCCCGCTCACTTGGTAAACTTATTGGACATTTTATAAAACCCCCGATAACGGATTTGTCTTTACTATATCCGTGTCTTTATATTGTTCGTATTGTTTGAGATATTCCATAATTCTAAGAATTAAGATCTCGCAGTTTGTCCTACATAAAGTGCAGCACACCAATAAATATGAATTCCGTGAGATGAAAAAAATAATTTAAAAATAAATTATTGAAACTAGACTAATAACTTAAGCATATACCCACCTTTTTTTCTTGTAAAATCACACCATGCTCTTTTTGAAAAGCTACATAGGGAAGTGGTATTTTAAAGAGTTCATGAAATACAGAATGAAAAACAGTTAATTTATGTTGGTAAGGATTGAAAGAATTATTGTTATAGAATAGAACATTTTGTATTGGGTTCCGTAGTGTAATGCCCACATGATAATGTGAGCAAAAGAATGTTAAAAAAAAACATAATTACCATTCTTACAGAATTCAGTGTTATCAATTAATGTTGACTTCAAAGCAGCTGGCTAGTGTATAGTGCCTGGATTCTAGGAACATATTAAAGAAAAACAGAAATCTATTTCATGGTTAAGTATTTTCTAGTTATTGAGAGAAGAAATGAAAAATTTTGTATTTGATACTTCAGTTATTATGTTCCATATTGTTTCAACCAGATGAAGCTCATCCACATAGCAAAGCTGCTGTTGAATTTATAAATTAGAACATACCAAATTGTGGATTAGTCATTGCGGACTTACTTCTAGACCTGAGGAAACTGGGTTTCTGTTTGCTGCTTCTGCAACTAGATACATCTGACGACATGAAAAATGGAATCCAGGTTCATTTCGAAGAAGTTTCTCCAGTAACGGTATTATTCATTTATAATTATAGTCAACATGATTTCTTCGAAACTGTAAGACTATTAACAACTCGGCATTAATTGAGAGAAAATGGAAAAAACATTTGTCATTAATCAAGTTTAAAGTTTATAAAATTTGTGCCTCTCACTTTAGAAGTTATTTCGAACTTACGTAGGTATTGCAATCATCATTTTTTCACAGAATGTTTTACAACCCCGTACTGGTGCATTTTACTCTTAATCTATGGTATTTTATGTGGCATTAAAATTTCAGAAGGTAATCAAAAGTATAATAAATATAGGGTATTTAAAAATTATCGGGATTCTTAGACAGGAACGACTAATATTGCAGTAGGTTCTTGTCGGGGGCACTTTCGGGTTCGACTACCTACAGTCAAAATTTCAGCTATTTTTTGTTGCCAACTTACTATAATTATTGCTCAATTTTTTCTTGGAAAATGTGGGACACAAATAAATAATTACAATACATATAAGTAATTCTTACAAAGATTATGAAACACTGATGAGCTATAATGATAGCGAAATAAATCTATCTGCAGTTGGTTGCGGTGCAGACAGCACAGCATACGGGGTCCGCCACTTCCCAGGCTCGTATTTTCTTTTTTTTTAGGTACAACCTTAAGTTATATGTCAAATTGTAGGTCTTTTTGAACTCTTTAAAAATAGCATAGTGAGTATCCAAATTTTTTTTTGCAGGTTGTGATATATCACAAATAAAGTTAATTTTTGCGAATATTTTTTAACCTTATCCAGTATAATAAATATTGCTTCATAGTTGGATGCCGATTTTTGTCTTCTCAATTTGTATCATTACCATGTATGCGCAATTTTTACTCCTTCTTAGTGAAAAACAAGAAAAACTAGTCGTCGCAATTTTCTGTTATAGGGCTGTTCACAATTTTTTAAGTGTTAGTTTAGTAGCTTATTATGGTACAAATTATGCCTACATACCCATCGCTGCACACAAAACCCCAAAATTTTGAGTAACTTTTAAATAAATCAAGTACAAAGTTCATTCTAAAGAGAGAGATGCTAGAAAACGAAACCCTGCGATGAGGCTAGTTTGGTTTTCTACATCGCGCACTAGCCTCGTCGCAGGGTTTCGTCATCTAGCCTCTCTCACTTTAGAACGAACTTTGTGGTTGATTTATTTTAAAGTTACTTAAAATTTTCCGGTTTTGTGTGCAGCGATGGGTATGTGGGCACAATTTGTACCGTAATAAGCTACTAAACTAACACTTAAAAATTCTGAACAACCCTATTTCAAGAACATGGCGGCGACTAGTTTTTCTTGATTTTCACTAAGAAGGAATAAAAATTATGCATACATAGTAATGACACAAATTGAAGAAGACAAAAGTCGGCAGTCAACTATGAAGCAATATTTATTATACGGAGTAGGGTTAAGAAATATTTACAAAAATTAACTTTGAATACAAAATATGATAATCTGCAAAAATTTTTTTGGTATACCCACTAAGCTATCATTAAAGAGTTTAAAAAGACCTACAATTTGACATATAACTTAAGATTGTACCTAAACAAAATAAAGGAATTACTAGGCTTGGGAGTTTTAGGTGGCGGATCCTGTAAACATGCATTTTAATTATGACACATATTCAACTAATGGGTTTTTTTCAAAAGAGAGTAAATAAAAACACATGACGMGTTRACTGAGTACTTTCTTGTAGACAGTCAAATAGCGCTTATAAGAAAACGTATAATTTTACAGGCAGGTGTAAAAGGCACGTTTGTAAAAAAATGAAAACGCAAATTCAGTTCTTGTTTCAAAAACAAATCAGAAGATTATCATGACAAGATATACGCCAGGCTGTTTAAAAAAATAATTAGTGAAAACATTTCAACAATTTCAACTCTATCCGAACTAATTGAAAGAATCAGATCTTATAATAGATCGCGGGATCAATGCAGGCAAAATTTTAAATAAATTAGAACTGAAATAAATCATCTGCCCTGGTCATTCGTTCTCGCCCTCCTACACTAGATGACACTGAGGGCATCAGCTCTCGTATAAAATAGAACTCTTAGATATTGCAAATCGACACAAAACTACAGAAAAAGGATATGTCATAAATGAATTATGCAGCAACCATTGACATTTAGTTGTACTTATGCCACCTTGCCACTGTCAATACAATCCAATTGAACACGTGTTGGCAATTGCCAAAAA
Source organism: Rhyzopertha dominica (assembly GCA_025024175.1). Lineage (NCBI taxonomy): Eukaryota > Metazoa > Arthropoda > Insecta > Coleoptera > Bostrichidae > Rhyzopertha > Rhyzopertha dominica. The sequence goes on from QCXZ01000064.1 coordinate 40,863,440, forward strand.
CTACTACGGCGAAAACATTGGACAAAACGAGTTTGATGATGAGGTAGTGAAAGAAATGTGCGGGAAAATTCCTTCAACCATTAGGACAGGAATTTGAAAAACACCTGTGCACCACTGTGAAAAGTAGATAGAAGAGAACAAGTAAATAAAATCATTTTATTGTTAGTGTAGGGGACGATATACTCATTCATCCGACATATCCGATAATAAATAAGTAGGTACGTGCTGTCTTATTTTTTAATATTATTCTTATACATATTTTTCTAAAACCCTAATAAGTCCATACCAAGCCCTTGGTATACAGGCAAAACCAGTTCTATGCGGTGTTGTCTGTACTAGACCTAAACTGCACTGATGAGCTATAATGATAACGAAATAGATCTATCTGCAGTTGGTTGCGGTGCAGGCAGCACAGCATATAGACATGCATATTAATTAAAATAATATTACTATATTGTATTTTAATATGAGCCTCAAATAATTTTGTTTGTTAGTCCCTGGATTTTGGGCAGTCATTACTTTCGTTTGAACCATAAGAATGGAAATGTCTTCATATACAAAAGTTTTACAGTACATACAAAGACAGGCGATACCTTTTTGCCACTACTTTTAAACTAGCATCTGTCGTATTATTTCTTTTGTGTGCTAAATGAGTAAGAACGGATATATTAGGGTCGTGTTTAGCGTAGTTCACAATATCTTGGACACGGTATAATATTTTTTATATAAAATATAATAACACCAGATAACGGACCCCAATATTTATGTCTCCGGGCCTATTTATAAATATAGGTATGTTAACAAATCGCTAGAGTATGATGAAGAACAGAGAATTCTTGAAAGGGGTCAAACAGAAGGTCTTGAATTTGTAGTGAACCGTGACTGCATAGTTAAAATTATTATTTTAAAAAAATTTATGCATGCAGCAACTAATCAAAAGAAAAGGTTTTAGGCCTTTTAATAATACTCTCGGAAAGTAATAAGCCTTTCATGAAATCATAACGCTGGGTAAAGGAAATTTCAAGGTCATTAAAAGATATCCTGGTATACGTCAGCATCCAATAGGCATTTAAAATTAACAATCGCAACTTTAATTCATAGCAGTGTAAGCATTCTCACCCTGCCACACGCCCCCTCCGACCGGAATTGTTCTTGGTGGGTAGACCACGCTCCGAAGGAGCAGATACACATCCTTGAGGCTTGCTCCAGTATTGATCGAAGCCGTCTTTCACCCGCTTCACCCTGTCTTCCCCCCAGCCTCGGGCTGCTTAATTTCAGCCCCCTCGCCTCATTACACTCTTAGGTCGCGCCATGCGATTCTCAACCCTATCGTATCTGATAAAATCTCTGCCGCACAGCGTTCGGTGCTGTACAGGCAATGGAGGACTAAGAATGAACGACAGAAGAAAAGGAGGCCACTCAAAGTAATGTTAGGTAAGCAAATATTGCAATTTTCATAGCGGTTCAGAGCAACCGCGGACGTATAAGTATGGTTAACGTAAAATAATATGAAGTAAACTTGAAACAAAGAAATTTGCCTAAGAAAGCACGGAAGAAACGATTAAGTGCAACACAGAAATGATGATCAGGATGGAAAATATCTCATTCGTTTACAAATAGCCTTCTAATTTTCTAAGTTTGCCATTTCTAAAAACTGTAATGATTAGTGCAGAAAAAAACGAGTTAAAAATGTTGCAATCATCAGTCTTATTTATTCTCATCGTAAAATATTCTTGTATGTACATTCCCTTTCATATCGTACTACTTCCTCATTGAAGCAGTAAAAACAACGTGTAAGTTAAGCTGCACAGCTAACCATGTTCTGAAATCTAGATGGACGTTCTCTAACTGACTAAAAAATATTGAACCCGTCAGCAGTTATAAAGTTACTGTTCTCCTGGATCTATTTATTTACAGACTAAAACCTAACATAAATATTACAAGAGAGCAGATATTATCAAAAGACAAATCAAACAACACTCAACAATAAATTGACATAGTTAACTGATTTCTTAGAGTCAAACATTTAAACGCCTTCACCTTAAAAAGGCGAAAGCACTGCATAACTACAAGCTGATTTTCGTATAAAAAGCTGTCACGAAAATCGAAAATGGTGCTTTCAGAAACATTAATGGTTCTTATAACGCAACTAATACGATAATACTGAAACCGAACAAATGATTTTCAAAGCATATGATGGAGCATTCACTTATTTTTAATTATTACACTGACATGATGACAAAGCCACCTAGTTGCCATAATGGGAACTACTTCCCAAAGGAAGTAACCTGTATTCTGCCAAGTTTGAATGCACCTGCATACGTCAACTTGATAGCAGACCCCCACGGCGCTTTTTGCAGGTGGGTAAGAACTCACATACATTAAAGTGCTATGCTGTCTGCATCGTAACCAACTACAGACTGTTTCGCTGTTGTTACAATTCGTCAGTGTAGTTTACGTCGAGTTCCCATTAAGGCAACTAGGTGGCTTTGTCATCATGTCATTGTAATGCTGACAGATGGAATTGCCATCTAATTTTCTATTAATATCCTTTGGTAAGAGGCAAAATCAGTTCTGTGCCATGCTGCCTACACCAGACCTAAAACCATTGACGAGATGTAACAACAGCGAAACATTCTTAACATTCTAAAATTGGGACGACAAAAGTATCCAATACAAAAGTTGTAGATAATGAAAGAATCAATTTACGAGCGGTTACTTTTTAATATAACCTTAAATTTTCCGAGAAAAATCGACTTTTCATGTTTTCTTATTTTCTATTTTTCATTTTTACATAATAGTCTAATTTTAATGAAACTTGGCGAGAGTATGCCATTCTGTGCCCGAAATCACCACAATTTTCTCGAGATAGTATTTTTCCTGGCCCAAATACTTTTTTTCAAATACTAGTTCTACTAGAGAAAATTATTATAGAAAGTTCTATCAGCGCTCGTTTTTTTTCCTTTTAACATATACTTTTTTATAAAATAAAGAAACCTATAGTCACCATTTAAGAACATGCTTAAAAGTACCAAAGAAAAAATAACTCTTGCAACCGTGAATGTATGATTGTCAATAAATTGGTACACCATTCAATTCTACAGAAAAAATACCAAAGAAACTGTTTTTTGTTGTTTAACCCAAAACTTTATTTTTGATAGTGTTGCTATATATAAACATTTAAATGAAGTGTAACATAAGGAATTTTTAAATAAAAATATTTTGCATTAGAATTTTTTCTTTCAAAAATATTAAATTTTTACCATTTATACACTTTATATGTACATCTTAATAATTCTTGGCTATTCTTGGTCTCTTTGGTAGGTACTATTCATTTTGTCAATCCATGAAATCTACTGCCTATGACGTACGTATACCTTACAAAGTAGATTGACAAACATCATTTGAAATCCGCAAGACTTCAGGCAAGCGTAATTACAGCAACTAGCACGTAAACGTTGCTGCAAAAGAAGCCACTTTTACATTTTCCACTGCAGTTCACTATAAATTTTCAAAACATCAGATTGTATTTCCAAGCAAATTTTTAAATTGAGAAAAAAATGGTGTAACTAGGACAAAAACAGAAGCAATTATATTGAGTGATATCGCGCCTTTGTCTCTCGATTATCTACTTCACTGATACATCAAAGATTAAATTAGCACCTGTCGTAGTGAGCTTGACGTACATAAAAAAAATGCCACATAGCAGCATAGTCTCTTTTGCCGGCCATAGAGAGAATACTTCAAAATTTTATAGGTTTAAATTTTTTTTTCTTATAAGAAAGCTGCCTCTCGGTTATCAAGACTTTCTTTGAAAATCATGAAAGCGAGTTGTACCTATGGTTTGTGCACGTCAATTCTCAATGCTTAATACGGTTTTGCATAAAATGGGAAAAAAATCAAATACACGCGCAACAGAAGTGGGATTTAAGGACTATCTTAAAAAAAGATTGACGACAAAATCTCCCAGGGAGTAAAACAACTTCTAAAGAATCTTGAACAAGAAGATGCAACACTTCCTCAATATCAATTGTGGCAAAACAGTTTTTGTGGTTCCGAAATTTTTAATTGGATTTATTTGAAGCAGGAAATTTAATGGAAAGAACTGAAACGTAAGTAGGCACAGACAAGAAGCAATTAGGGAATTCTGAACACACCAAAATTAAAGGTGATGAACTCTTTAATGAAGCTATTGTGGCTAAACATTTTTTTTTAATTATAGGATAAGGAATTGAAGAACGCGATTGTCTATAAAGAAAAATGGGTGCAATTATTCTAACACATAGATGTACCGCAATTAACCAGAATGGTTGAATGCCTTCCAAGAACTATAGAAGAGTATTTTCCGTTATGAAGAATGTTTGCTGCGACGAGCGAAGGCGCATAGAGCAAACTACGGTCAGAATACTATTGTATTACAAGATTAACTTCGATCACATTAGCTGTTTGCAGTTTAAGAAAAGATAAAACAGGACAAAAGAGTTTTGAGGGAAGTTCTTTCGAGTGAAAAATATAAGTGGTTTAAAAGCCTCAGTAATTAAGAAGAGCAAAGAATGAATAAGTTTCAAACATGTTTATTACCCATTTTTTCTTATTTATAATAATTTGTGTATTTTTTTGATACATGTATTACTGTTTTGTTATTGTATAATAAAGAGTATATGCAATTTTGTCTTATTTTGAAGAAACTTAAAATCGATGAGCCGCAGATTTTAAAATGGGAGGAGGCTAGATGTCTGCAAACCTTTTCAATGTCGGTCCTAACGAAATCAAGTTAATCAAATATATTTTCACGTGTAGGTATTACTTTCTCGCAGAAATTAACCATTTTCCGTCGAACATTACACGACACGCTCTCATATTCCCGAAACTAAAATTCATCCATACGCATCGATAACCCAAATTTACCCTCAATTTCTCGCGCGCCGCATCTTCCTACACCTGAACCAACCCAAACCCGTCCTGACGTCCTCAAAACAAATCCCACTCACCCCGATGTTTTCGCTGGATCTGTTCGGCAACGATTTTATTCACCTACTTCCAGCCCCATCCGCCATCTGTCATGAGGTAGCCAAAGCGAAAAATTTTAAAAGTGCCCGCCTTTTCCGCTTTTTCAACGGCACAGCGCCAGCAACGCGGGTAGTTTGCGATGTTGCCAGACTGGAATAAAAACCGTAGATTGTATGATATTTATAAATAATAGTAATATTCGTCAAACCTATGGTAGAAATCATTTGAATGGTAGTGTCAAAAGGTATTTAGATCATAGGAAGTATAACCCACTACAAGTAAAATTTTAACATTTCTAACTTCTTACGGGCAGATTTGTGATAATAAAAATCATACAAAATGATATTAAATATCATGTTTTTTAGGTTTGGCATTTAAAATAAACAACGTAGATTACTCATAAACATAAACCTTTTCCTAATGTTATAGTAAGATGTGAGATATTCCCTTGTTTAGAATTAAGAACTAGTATGTAAATAACGGGCAATAGGTAAACTAAAATAATGCTATATCAAACTATCTGCGCAAAATATATTTATTCAGCCAATAAGATGCAAATAAACAATTATAACAATAAGTTGGAACTCACACATACATACATACACAGATGTTTTTATGCATTGAAAACTTAAAGTTTGTTTACAATTGGCGAGATAGGTCGAAAAGGGGTCGCGACTTTAACTCCGAATGCCCCAGTCATTAAATTCCTGAAGATTTATTATTGTTTATGTTATTGTTACATATAGATGGTGAAGTTGGCTTCTCGATATCATATCATATCAGTTCGTTCTTTATCACGCAGATTTTGCTGTTCCAATTCTAATTCATCCCTCGATTCCAATATAGCCATGTATTCTATGTTGGTTGGATACCAAGTATTTTTCAGCGTCTTGTTCTTGTACTCGTATGATCAAGGGGTCTATGAATAGGCAGCAGCTGATTCAGCTACATGGAAGATAACTGTGGGCACCAGATGACTGCAGCGCACCATTACCACAAAGTGATCCCAGAGTGGTTGCCCACAATTACCCTAAAGTCACGATAATATTTAAAAAAAACAAGCACAACTCGCAAAAACTTTAATGCGATTGATGATTTTTGCATGATATACTGCAAAACAATGCTGGATACTGTCGTGCAAGAAAAATCATTCTTAAAATAAACACGTCAGCTTACTTTGTTAATTCCTAGGGACAAAAAATTACAAGTAATTTCTCGTTTTGACATTTGGCGAAAATTTTCGTAAGCAAAGAGCGACAAAGATTACTCAATGCATTGTTTGTTATATGACAGTAATACAATACGAAAATTCAAATGTGCACTCTCCCTTACTACTTAKTTCCAAATCGTAGCTYTAGACGTCCATAGCGTTAAAACAATCCAAGAAGTTTTAGGAATCTGCTTATCCAAACTGGGTGAAATTCTCCTTCTAATGCGCTTCTTAGTATACTGAAGTCATAAACAATAGAAACACTCATTCATAAAAAAGTGCAATACGCTTGAGTGCAATTGTCACACAAATTATTTAATTACAATTTTTTATCATATAAGCAAATTTCTTTGCACGATAAGGCACGGCTGCATCCTGCTCATTCATTTTTTTTACAGGAAATGAACCGACAGCATCCGGCAACCCCGCAACTTCTTGGGAACAGGGGAAGAACTGGTGGTGTGAGTGAACATTTTGGGTGGACTTCAGCAGGCTCCGCCTATTAACATGGCCTCCTTCGAGGATAATCGCCTGGGATTTTGCCAGGCAGTTAGGACGAAGGAAGGACTCCGACCGCTTTATATTGCTGTGTGTCCTCACCGCGCTGACGGGGCAATATGTTCACGTCCTGAGCAATTCAGCTTCAGGTTCTGACATCATCAAGGAAGTTTCAGAGAGAGGTCGTGCCATACCGAGCTTTGCAAAGACATGCCTAATTCCGGCTGGGGCTATTCAAACGTTTCTCCRTTGAGCTGAAATGTTCAGCAATGTAGAATTAGTCTGCAAGTAAATGCAGATTATTATCAAAAGTCTTTTTTAAGTAAAACACGAACCTGAAACTGAAATGTTAGCAAATAAAACTATTGTAAATTAAAAACTGTGCCTATGAACTTTGATTTAGCATAGGACACCAACTAGCAGAGGTCGAAAAAATATCGTTCCATATCTCTACTGTCATAGATAAGGAGCAAAATATTTTTGAAATAGTCGAAAATCTGCAGACAAGCATTTCAGTTGCTCCTTATATAATTATCAGCGAAACTCCTATTTAGAAAATTTAAAAAAAACAAATTTTTAGTCCTTAGCAAAAAAAATGCATGAAATGGATAACTAATTTTATTGGTATGAAAGCATATATTGTTCCAAATATCGAAGGTCACTGAAATAGTAGCAATTTTTCAGAAAAAAAAATATTGTACAACAGCTCATGTACTTTATAAAATAGGCAGTATTGGAATTGCCTCTTTTCGGATGTCTCGTGTTGCAGGTATAATTATTTTTGCATTATAAGTGTTGTTTACCGAGTAGGTTACTTAGTAAGAATTCATCCTATACAGTTAACATTTTGCTAATTTGTAACCATTACGTATTTTTTAAAGAATCTGTTTTTCACTTCTATTGTTTGTTGCGTTGAGCACACTATTTGATACCTTTTTTACAGTAGCTTGTGTAAATGGCCTAGTTTTTCACAACAGAAATAACCCGGATCTAAAACTATAATGAAAGTGACTTTCTGATAATTTAAGGGTCACAGTTTTGTGTTATTTTTTTGTTAAATGCATTTTACAAAGATCCATGAAATGCTTGTTGGTTTGGTTTGGAAATTAGCCTACTCATTAAGTTATTTTCATTATTACACTAAATTACATAAAGTTTTTTTAATTCGATGTAAATAAATTCTGGAGCATGTTTCTGAAAAAATTATATATAAAAAATAAATTATATATAATAATTACGTTTTCGATATAGATACAGGGTGTAAAAAGTGCAAAAAGAAATAAATTTTTTAATCTTTGAAAAACTTTTTTAATATTTTTTAAGATTGTTATAATAGACCATCACCGACACTTTGATATTGGGTAGCACTTATTATGTAAAGCAGGTGCAAGAAACGTGGAACGTGTTTTTTCTTGAAAAAAATCTAAAATTTAAAAAACAAATTATTTTTCTTAGAAAGAGGAACAAAAGGTGAATAAAAAGGTACTTTTATAAGCTCCTAGGACGGGTCGTTTGCAAGAAAAACAGAAAATTGTGTTTCCAAACCGGTCAAAGCAAACTGAGCAGAATGTTACTTATCCTATTAAAAAAACTTAATCTTTTTAATGTTATTATTATTTATCTGTTTAGTATAAGAGGTTTTTTACATTAAAAAAAAAATTTGCTTTCAGCGAGAACCATGTATATCAAAAACGAAGCATTCCCGGTGCCATGTCCATATAAATCTTTTCGTCATATTTTCACATGAGGAACATGCACCAGAATTTAAAACATGAAACTCAAACACCGTGTATACTTATGTAAAGAGACACATGACATCTATGCTCTAAGCGGAACTCGAACCTGCAAGCTCCTGGACCAAAGCCAAACGTGCTACGCCCTGGACAAGTAAGGCTGGCTTTTGAGGTCATAACCAATATTCTTTAATACATCAGTTTCAACTTAATAAAGTTCTCAAAACGATCACTATGCATCATCCAATAACAATAACTGTAAGCTTACTAATAATAATTTAGTTGCCATTACTAACTAGTCGTAGGGTGATAATGAGAGTTGACCAGGGCAGATAGTTTATTTTATCGTCTTTAAAGAGTTGTATCTTCTCAGGAGATGTTTTTTTAATATGAATAACCCGCCTTACTTTTCCACATGATCACCCCCTGCATTTTTCTCACGTACTTTACATGTTCGAAAAACGAAACTGAATGTCACCAAAAGAAAGTAAAGACATGAAAAGGTATAATTAGTGACCTAATAAACATTTTTCAACTATCAGAAACAGAATTTCAAATTATTTTGCATTCATTCCATAACGCATATGTAGATATTTACGAATTATGTAAGCATATCAAACCCTTGTATATTAGTCTTGTTTTGAAATTTTTTGTCGAACCCTGAAAATGTATATAGGCATCTAAATAATCAGTTTACACGCAGATTGAGGTATGTACCTATATAGCTATAGGGCTGAATAACAGCCCTTCCAATTACTTTTACACAGTTGTAATACAAACAAGGATTCCTCTAAAACAAGACTAATTCATTAAATATAACAAGCGACTCCACTTAGAAGCTGACCAGTTCATATCATAAAATTTATTTCCATCGAGATGACCCATCTTCGAATTGCTGACCGTACATCCTGTTAGGCCAATAAATTTGCTACGGACATCTGAGATCCAGCAAAATTAATATGCAATTTATATGTTTATCGTAAAACTGTATTCCAAGTAATCACAAGAAACATGATTTACGCGCCCGTTTAGTATTCATAATGCCCCTGAACGCTGTGGGCCATAGTTTACGAGCGCCGAGTTGTGTGCGCCAGCACTGGAAACAACCAACACCAAGAGAATACAAGCTCCCGGTCCAAGGGAAGTGGCCCAACTTTACGGCCGGCGAGAACAGTTATCTATTCCCAATCTATTCGTTTGTCTATTATCCGGCCGAATATGAATATCAGGCGCTCCGTGCCCTACAATTGGATGTATATGGAGAAATATTCCCTTTGCTCTGTGTCAGGAAGCTTTGGTGATAAAATCTGCAAAGATCAGAATTGCAGTGCCGTTATTTCCTCCTGTTGTTTTGGATGGAGGGGAAATAGAATAATTACGGATGCTTCGGAATTTTTATTTTATTTTCAGACGTACAGAATTAGAAATATTAGTCTTTCTGGTTAGATCTTACCGGTTTAGGAAACAGTGTAGACGTTTCGGCCGCCCTTAAAAGAGGCATCTTCAGGATAGGGATATAGAGTATGGTACAACTTAACGTGTAAAACACCAAATCGTAAGAGAGAAAAAGTCGAAATGCGCCTATTGTTATGTAGACGGTAGGCATACAAAATTGCTTACTTCGTTCCCCATTCAGAGACTGTTTCGTGAAAATGGTAGCTTCCATTGAAAGAATTGGATGCTGGAGTACCTCTTGCATAGATCATCTGGAGTTGAAAATGTCTAAAATAAAAATTAGAAGAAAAGCTTAAGTAAAACGAATTCTACACATTTTAAAATGATTTTCTTAACACGAGGTGTCCCATTATTTCTAGACAGCAACCAAAGCATACGCCTCTTTAAATACTTTAATTTTCTGCTGTTTTATATAATAATCACTTTATTAACCATGTTTGTGTTTTAAATTACGCGGTTTTTATACATTTGACTATCTCAAAAAAAATTATCTTTGCGTTTTACTAAAACGAAAACCGGAGGCGTTTTCTACAGTTAGCTTAGGAGTGTAAAACTTGATTGAACTGATGTATAAAATTTGTTATTATTCACAATTGAATTTAAATCTTTTCGAATATGAATGACTTAGAAGAGAAATTTTGTTTTCTTTCGATTTCATTGAACGTATTAACATATTTTGGTGACATCTCTAACAGTTTCAGAGATACTTAGGATCTTAGTTCTGTTTATTATATTTACAATCACAAACCTTGGTAATAGTAATTAGCGAAATAATCAGTGTTAGCATGTGTTTTTTATAACATCTATAGAAGCAGGTTTTATAAAAAGTGTTCAAAATACGCGCCTTATTCTAGTTTAGAGATTCATTCCTGGAGTCTTATTTAGATGGTGCAATTATTCTTTCCTGCAATTTCTCAACCGTAGTCTATGGAGTTAGATGTAATTCAATTAAAAAAATTAAATGATATGATTTGACAAAAAAAGGAAATAGTGATTGTGGGAATAAACATTTTTAGAGCAATGAAAATTCAACATGCCATAATCTGCCTTCATTTTTGGAGAAAATCTTGTACACTGCTTCCTTGAGCAGCTGAAAGAGCAAGAAATTCTTTGTCATTATATGAACTACTTTTGGATAGGTTGTAAAATTATAATTCATCATGTGTGTGTTTTTAAATCTCTTTAGAGTCCTAGGGAAAAGGCAACTTAAGCTTATTACCTAACTGGAGAGTGATCAGCGTGTACCATCAACTCCAAGGAAAAATTTCTGTTCCATTCACTGGGAATAAACACAATTTTTTCTGCTTAATAAAGTATTTAATAGATGCACACCACTGAGAACATACTTAAATGCATTTCCTAGTAACAGAGTTTAACAGGCTTTAGCAATAGCAGTAGCAAATGCAGTAGCAGTAGCAATAGCAATTTCAAGTATCAGGAACAGTAGCAGTAACCAGTATGAGTAGTAGTAGCAGTAGCAGTACCAGTAACATTAAATAGTAGCAGTAGCACAGAAAAATAAAACAACCAGAATAAGCACTCTGGGTATGAGGATGGGTCCGCGCAATTTCAATCCGCTATGTTTTGTGGATACTGACACTGACTGACAAATCTCAACCGCTCACCGCCGTTAAACGATTACAGACGTGTTAAATAAATTACGTATTTGACTTGGAGCTTTGTATGTTTTTTTTCCACTTTTGGGTGATTGTTATAATTTATAATAATACAACGTAGTGTTGGCGGACGTGTTTGTGTTGTAAAGTAGTGCAACAGCAGACGTAGGTATGCTGGAAAAGATTACGTTTTTTAGCTTTCCAAAGGACGTTCGGAGGTTTGCTGTTGCGAGTGATGGTTTTGCTTAATTTGAATTAATATTTACAACACAGCTAAACAGTGAGCAACAGCGTGTGGTGGCGATGACCTAATGGAATATGTGGAAAATCGTTATTGATGGTCTAGAGGGTGCAGTTAACATTTTCAAAAGAAAATCTTTCTAAATGATTTACACGACCGATTACAACCTCATGCAGTACCATTCTTACTTATTCATCCACTTATGTCAGTTGACAAACACACGAGGTACTCCCTTTGGTATTATCCACAAGTTTTGAAGGTGAAGTGTTTGCTGGTATGTAATAACATAATTTGAACAGTAAATGTTGATATTTTAACAGTACCTATGAATAACACAACAACAGATGCGCAAAAGGAACCTCTATGACAGAAGTGTAAAGCAGCCTTTATTACTGTCGTGTAAATGCAGCTTTATATCCTGACAAAATGGCGGGCGGGAGACAAAAAAGTATAGGGTGTTGACAGGAGTGCGTGTTCTGGTTAAGTATTTGTTCATTCTGTGGCAGTAGCCTGAAACACCAGATAATGCTACTAGAGAGAGGGATGTAGATCACACAGGTTCCTCCAAAAATGAAGCTTAAATTAGCAGTAGCAATAGCACTGGCGGTGGCATAAGGAGTATCTAGATGCATTAGCAGTAACCAGTAGCAGTAGTCTGTAGATACTCATAATGCTACTAGATAGAGAGGCTGCTGGAGGGAAGAATGTTGAGCACACATAATTTTCTGCAAAATGAAATTTGAAGTAGCAGAGATAAGTCTTTGGATGTCTATATTGACACATATTTATCATTTATATCCWTGATGCATTAGACAGACTCAATATTGACGCAAATAAGCGAATAAGCCTAAATATCTCCCAAACTGTTAGAGAGGTGAGTAATGATTATTTGTAAATTTTGGAATTATTAATTTAAATATGAAGTCATTTAAGCTCGTGGAAATAAATAAAACTATTCGATTTCAATCTAACTGTAAAACTGCAACGTTCTATCCCTTTCGATCTAGCAGTAAACAAAAATATACACAAATACTGTATCATGACAAAACCGCGGTTTGGACCGTATGCATGAAAATCAAATATGCAAAAATATACAAGGGTTCTATTTTAAAAATATAATTAGTTATTGATATTTTAAATAGCCATAATAAGAATGAGCATTGCTTAACTTTTAATTTATTCCCCATTTTTATTCCATAGTCCTAAATGCGAAAAAAAATATACATTATGTATATTACCTCAAATACGAGTAATGTGATATTATAGTAGTTGAAGGTTTAAAGTGTTGCTTCATTTCATTATTTTAATAGATCCTAATTAAAATTATTTAAATGTAATTATGTCAGAAAAAGACTGGCTGTCGTATTTTAATAAAAGAACTTAACTTTTAGGGAAAACGTTTAGACATTTCAATATTTAAAAAAATGTGGAGGTTGAAACCAAAGGAGTGGCTAATCAAGTAATTTATCAAAGCGAGCATTGCGCCCTTTACAAGAACACAACTTTTAACTGCATACCAAACTATATTTAAATCGTTCTCAGGTAAAGAAGACAGCTTTACATGGAAAGCTAGGATTATTTTTCTGTTCTACACTTTCACGAAAAAATCCCCATTCCACGAAGCCTTAGCATATTAAATATGCTATTCTTAATAGTGCTACCTTATTTGTTGATACCGCTCTGAAGTGATCTATAAATACAATTGTCATTATTAATGTTACCTAAATATGAAAGAAGTGTTGTATGTTGAGTATTGTGAAAAACCTCTTGTTTCCATTATTTCACCCAGAAAACGGCGATACCGCATACAACGGGCTCATCCACCTCTGTTATCGCCCCTTTAAAAAAAATAACCAGTTTCAACACAATGCTCGCGTGATTAATATTGCTCTAACGGAACGGGATAAAAGACCGCGACAAAATCCGGCAGATGTGCAGCGGATGCTGTGTATTTTTTGAGTTTATCCTCTGGACCGTCCGGTCTGACCGGCGTCCACTCTTGGCGTGGTCCTTTAATAGTCGCCGCTGGACGCGAACTGAAAGAAACTAGTTTTGAAAATTCGTTAGCTACCGGCTCCTGGATGTTCGGGGGTACGATTCAGTCGTGTTTTGGCAGTTGGAAGTTGGAAGTCTGTCAAGTGAAAATGTGATAAAATCTTCTTGACAGTAAGTAAAATACGGCGGATTAGATATAGTTGTAGCTAGCGTAAGTAGCATTGTATAAAGAACGGTCATACTTACTATATGACTGAATGGAGTTCATTGGTATTAAAGATAGTTACCACAATAAGGTTTCTTCTCAAGGTTACTTATTTTACGGTATATCAATATATCGTAAATATTAATTTACTGGAGTTGTATTGTCTGCAAATCGTTATTGTCGTAGAAAACATATTTTCGTTCTGAATTTGTCCCTTTTTCTGTCAATCTTCAACCAATTTAGTTTAGAAAGAAGCGATCGTAGCATCTAAACTAAGTGCTTTATTCTATTAAAATGATTCTTATACACTAGCCTTAAACTATTAGTAATTAATTCCAATTATATTTGCAAAACAACGATGATGATATAATAGGTCCTGGTTAAGGGTAGTAATAGCACATTCACTTGCGGAACTATTCTACTGGACATACAACTGATTCAGCTTTTGCTTATACAACTAATAAACTGCTTATCATATGTTTTAAATTATTTTGAAAAATACGTTTGCTTTATTGCTTTTGTAATTTTTAGCATCTCACATTCATAAGAAAAATCAGTGCCCTGCAAAGAAATAGGTAGTGCTATTAGGTTCAAGAACAACTGCAGTTAAATCCACTTTATTGGGCAAATCCCTTGGGAAAACCGCACTTTAAGAGGACATCACATTTAATCCGCCTGAAATCGGCTCTAATATGTATATCACTTACCAGTTGAAGCAAAATATTTTATTTCGGTGGAATGACATTCAGCAATTCAAATATGCATCGATCCTAAACGATGACACAGATTCGTCAAGGGGAGAGCTCTTTCCAAATGTTACTGAATTTTTGTAAATATCGATTTTATAATTTACTCTCCACAACTATAAAAAATCATATACCTACATATCCTATTGGACCAATCCTAGCGATATTATTAACTTTGTCAAAGTAACACTTATGAATCCGCTATTACACAGGACATTCAAATGCAGCTAAATATATTATTTACCTTTATATACATTCATTATTAATTAAAGTAAATACGCTCTCTATAGGAGACACTCGACTTTTTTATGGGTTAGAAGTTACAAGCCTTGACTATTTTTTAAGTGCAATATTTCTCATGAAATTTTACTTATGTTTGACAGAACATAACTCACCTTCAAACCTTGAGGTGACCGTGACAAAGATTTAAAGAAAATAAGGTAAAGATTATATTTGGTGCTCAATAATCACTGTATGTTCCTAACTAAAATCTGCCGTTTTTTCGTTCTAAGGAAATTATTTATTTAATATTTTAAGCACACACAACTATAAATTAAAAAGTGCCATTGTTTTCTATAGCAACTGATGTCTATTTCAAGATGCAGTTTTCCTTTTTTTATATACTTAGCAACTAAGAAAAGCAAAGAATGGACGAATTTTCTGTCCACTTCTCGTCAATGGTAACAATCTTGATAATTGATATAAAGCAATTACCCGCATATTCCATTATATATTACGGTCTCACGTATTATGCAAATGACAGCTTACTATTCAGCCAGATGTAGACAATTTCCCGCGCTAGTTGTCAAATGTTAAATCAGGTATCTTTTTATAAGGAAGACTCCTCCACCAGACTAATATTTAAATTTGTATCTTGCCGTTCGCAGCATTTTAATCTTCCAATGTTATTGTTCATATTATTATTATAGAAAACAACAGTTGTACAAAATATATCTAATAAATCTTCACCCCAAGTTTCTTGTATTTTTAAAAGAGATGGTCGGCGAAGTCGTATATCTAACATTATAGATACTAAAAAGACTTGTGCGTTTCTTGGTTTAAAAACGAAAATTTGAAAATGACCATCTTTCTGTTCGTCTTCACTAAAAGGTTTAGGTGCATTAGAATATAATACGTAACAAAATATTTATGTGGCAATACATATTTTTTATAGAATAATTAATAATTGTCACTGCAGATTTACACAGTTAGAATACCTACTTTGACACGCAAAAATCGTTAAACAATGTCTAATCCGATTAGCTTAAAAATTGGTATCCAGAGTACTCGTGAAATCTATATCTTTAAAAAGACAAGGAGTTTACAAAATTATTCGTTTTTGTAGAATATATTAAAATATATCAAACGAAAGAAGAAAAAGTACACATCTGTTTAAATTAACACATATATGCAAATAAATTATGACCAACACATAAACCTTCCATTACCTATATTATTTTCATCCCTACATATAGGAACATATGATTCATCTAATATTTAGATGGCATTCAGGGTCAGGGGAGAGTATGTACTGAAGTTTTATACACGAATTTGATAAGTACTTCGTTAATACACATTGTATAGGTTTCCTCTACGATTCATAAGATTTTATCAGGTTAGCAGACTGTTTTTAGAACGTTAGGTTTCATGACCAATTGTTTATTTTCTAAATAAAATTCGTGGTACTTTTTTCATAATTCTTCAAGTTAAACTTTGGCAAAGTTTACATGTGTAGGTAATGTAAACATCAGTTGTCGAGTTCTTGTCAGTCTTTCGATGACAGTTCAAAAGTTTTTCAGAAAATCAGTTGTGGCTAGTGTAACAAAAAGCTGTCTGATAGTATATGACACGTGTTTGCCTAAATTAATTTTGAAGTGCGCATTGACTAAACACTTAATTGAAAAATTAGAAACATGTGTGAGATAAGTTGCATTAAGTCTGCTGTTCCTTTTTTTGCAGGAGCATATGAAAAACTAAGTGACGTTACACTCTTGTTAAGAGATGATAAGATAAACATATCAGCACTATAAATTCACGAATCATAATCTAACAGATTAATAAATTAATTATAATGACGCCAAAGTTATGCAGTTTCAAAGCAGTTAAGATGTCTTTATTAATCAAATAACAAATGCATCATTAGAGCTTCATATCCGATAGCATGAAGACAATTACAAGAAAATTCAGCATGGCCATGATTAAGATTATGGTTCCCTGGAGAGCCTTTCATTATATCGTATGTAAGATGCTGTTCTTGCATATTTATTGATCTCCTTGTAGGTTTAGGGGAGCACCGAGCACCCCTTGCAAGGGTGAACCATCCCCACCTTTTTTCTTATAAATTTCGTAAATAATTTAAAACAATTTGTTGCTAGTGAAAACGTTCTTATTTTCTCTTTAGATATATGAAGATAACAAGTTATAGGTATGAACCTCGATGCGAAATTTTAAATGCAGGTACTAATCCGAAAACTTCTTTTATATTTGATATGGGTAAAAATACACCTACTTTATTTGATGAGTAAATAAATAAACCGGTTTAGAGTATTTTTGGCTTCTATCGCTGTTTAAAAAGTTGTTATAATTTATATTTCAGACATACACTTCTAGCTTCATGGACTTGACCTGCCATCTATTGTTCGAAGCTCCAACTAAACAAATCTTATCGACTTTCAAAACAAATGAATCAGACGTCGCGTATCAGTAAAAAGAATCAACATCGTATTGGCAAGACTGCTTGTCCCAAATAACAAGAAAAACGTTTGGTGTACATTGTATTTCATGATTTTGTAGAACTATTGTATCGGATTCTGCACGAAGGACCTTCACAGCTACTATTAGAGGAAACTGCCTCAAAATGTTGGAGTCCGCGCTATTTAATAGGAAGAACTAAAAGTAAGTTGAATTAACAGTTAACCATAATACATATAGCTAGAAAGGATATCACTTAGCTACTAGAACAAAAAACTTAGTTTCATATGTAAAATAAAAGTTTAGTAAGTACAATACACAAAACTCTTTATAGAGTGCTGAATACTCAGAACTATTTCGAGCTAGTAATACCTATTGACATTCCCGAAGTATACTACAAGAATGTGTAACAAAACCTCTCGATTTAACAAAACTTATCTTAGTTATTTCTGACCAAAATAAAGGCTGTTAAAGAAAAAATAATGAAATATATGGACAAAGTTTAATATTTGGAGGTTCCTTAAACCTTAAGGTTCGAATATTTTAGTAAATTACTCGTGGTACTATTTACAACAGCTTAATTTTTGCAAATGTCATAATCTTTTCTACCTCTTAGGAAATTTAAATGTTAGTATTGTAATTCATTCAATTTATATGATCAACAAAATCTTGATTATATAAAGCTAAACGCCGATATATTGGTGAGCAGAGACATTAAAGTTTTGTAATGCGTAACATAAGCCGTATTATATATACCACATCTCCAAATTTGAAAATAAATTGTTTTGACATTTTAGTATAAACTTTTCGTTAGAAATTCGAAAACACATTGGAAAACACAACGTAGCAATAATCCTAAACATTTACAAAAACGAAACTAAGGCGATCAAAGCCGACTTATATCATTGCATTTCCTAAAATATTGAAAAAGCATTACGTTACTTAAATTTGAATATCTCGACGAAAATGATGCGTGAAAGTAAAAAAGCGAAATGATGAAAGAACATACATAATACAGGAACGAAAAATTATGACCTTTGAAAGCCCTATAAAGATGGCGTCACGTTCAAGCAGCAGCATCATCAAAATAATTGAGTATTGTCTTCAGATTTTTCTTTTAAATAATGGGAAACAGAATTTGAACTTTAATACCTGTGTATTTGTTAGTATTAACCTTTACTTCCACATCCAACGGATGAAAAGTATTGTATCKCGAAAAAAATTTCCAAAAATTTTTATTTGCTCATTTGCTTTAAAATGGTCGAAAACGCAAAAAAAAATTTGACCAAAAAAAATTTCTTGCCTGTGTGTCTGTGTCCGTGTATCTGTGTGTCTGTGTGTCTGTGGTTTGTGGACACGATAACTTTCGAAAGACTTAATATATGAACCTGAAATTTGGCAAACGTATAAATCTCAACTACCCAAAGCGACAGATTGTTTGTGGGGTAAGTAGGGTATCGGGAAGGGGGCGAAATTGGGGGGTAACTACCCTTTTTGCAAATTTTTATTTTTTTATATTTTTTTCGTTTTAGTATGCGATTAGTAGTATAACTGCGAGTATTAATAGTTCTTATAAATTTTCGGTACCGCAAACTGTTTAGAAGATATTAGCAAAAAAGCGTCACTTAAAGAGAACGGTTTCTCCTAAATATCTCCGAACATATTTAATATATTCAAAACATTAAAATGCTATCAGATAGGAAATAAAATTTTTCACAAAATGTGCCTTAGAAAATTTATTCAAAATTTTGACATTTTCGAAATATTTCCAAAAAACCTATTTTGGTCCCTGCTCTTACGATTTTTCTAAAATTTTGGTATTACATATATAGAAAATGAAATTTCTGATCAGAAAGCACTCTTGTAATTTTTTTGTTAAGTTAGTAATTTTGGAATTATTTGGTAAAAAACAGATTTTAAAATTTATATATTTTTGCTAATATCACAAGGACTGTTTGTCTTGGAAAAATGTGTAGAGAGAAAAAATGCTCAAAACCTAATTACTAATCGTATAGTATAAGAAATAAAAACGTAAATATCATTTTGACAATTGGATGTGGAAGTATTGATTCAATTTGCAGCGGTTTTTAACTAAAATATGCTTAGTCAGAGTTGATTACGACTTAATATACAACAGTTAAAAGTAATGCATAAAAAGCTAATTACTATTTAGATTATTGTTTACAACCCTACAACCTTGTTACTGTTTTTTTTTAATTAACACTTATAAATAGCAGTCAATTATTGCAATTTTGTCATAACACGCAGATTAATAGCCTGAAAGTGTTGGGAAGTTTATACTTACGAAACAGTCATTATTTATCTAGTAGACAATCAATTCAAAATAAATAGAGTAAAGAGCAAAAAGATTACGGTATTGTCAAAACAAAAAGAAGTTTCAGCATCGTTCGTCTTATTATTTAGCATTAGATTTCAAATTCCAAACATGCGTAATATTTAAGCTAATGCCAAAGCATAAAGACATACTTTTTTATCTTCCTCACAGTTACAATAATCCGTATGTTATCTTTGTTCGTTTATTCAAGAGCTGTGATATATTATAAATACCTAATAATAGCGATTATTTTTTGACATTTCTAAAAACCATTAGAAAGTTTCAATTTCATCTCACGTGTGTACCTTTTATACAATCAACAAAATCAACACTGGTAATGAGCACAAGAACCTATTATCACTAATAATTTGTAGTACTTTGTTTTCATTACTGACAAGAAAGTTTTGTCAAATAATTTTACGTTTGCCATCATTTGTGTAAATGAATGAGAATAGATTTAGCACAACATCGTCAATTGAAACTTAAAAAAATAAACTTGTAAAAGATAAAAAAAATAATCTATCGAATGCCATGCAAGAATGAGAATAATTAGAAAATAGTTGTTCAGAACTTTTCTGTTCAAACTGTTCTCGAAATTCTATCGAATTATTTTCACTTTATGCTCACCTTGTGATATTATAACTGATAATTTCTTAAAACCATGTAAAATATGGATATATGCACATAATATACACACATATTTCGTGGAAATTTGTTACATGATTAGGTGAAATTTATTTGATTTGCAAAGAGCATTCTACTATTTTACCGATTATTACAATAAGAGAAATAAGATGACAATATTTAAATTAATTCAAATAGTGTCCAGTATTAAACAAGGCTAATGCTTTTCCTTTGCAGTAAATATATTACATTATTATGGCAAGGTGAAGTCTCTATGACTATGGTCACAGTAAATTTAAAATAAACAGTTAATTTGGACATATTTTATGTATAGGCTGCCGTGGAAGTAAAGCAGTATGCCCACTATGATGGTGTCATTAGCAAAGATAAACAAGCCCCGGATTTTTTTTTCGAATGTTGAATATACCTATATAGGTAGGATGAAGAAAGTTATAACTAGTAATTCACTTTAGAAATTACAGATGAGAATAAATGCTTAAATCATCTGATGGTTACGAAAACGAAACATTATAACAAATTTCGCTTACAAAAACTTAACGAGGCAGATGACGTAATTTCTAGTATGTCACATGGATTACTGATAATGGTATATCGGAGATAAGCAGCCAAGTAGTGAATCATTACTCCGTATGGGCTTGTTATTATACCACGTTGTTTTGTGTATATGTCTGCGCCTAACATAATATTAAGTAAAACGAACTTTATTATTAGTAATTAGATTTATTGCAACAGCAACAGATACTTAAAATCGAAAAATATTAAAAAAAAAAGAATGTATCAATAATAATAGAATATTCAAGCAAATTTACTTTCCTGAATATTAACTTCAATACGTTTAAAATTAAGACCGCATAACTATACAAAAACTTTAACAGAACTAAATATAAGAAAACCATAACCAAAGACAAAACACAAGGCGTCACTTGTTATAAATAATTTATAAAAAGGTTTTTATTATTGTAAGAAAAGTAATGCCATCTTACAAAAATATGTATGTATTTCTAGCGTACTTGCTAGATTCGGAATCTGTCACTAGAAAAAACTCTAAGGTAGATCCATCACATCCATCCATCAAACACTAGCAGAATTTATTAAGGGATATGGGTAATTGTTTTTTTAAATACTACTTATATTTGAATACCGTATATTGTCTCATCCTTATTATCTTATATTAAGATATCGAAAGAGCCATTGTATAGTGCTGGATAGATAAAAAGAAGTGTGAAAATTTATACTCTTAGAAATGTCATTTGACGCGTCTAAACGCCAGTCTGCGGAATTTCACGGAATATACATACCCCTGGATTTCTAGGCAGCATTTTCTAAAGTACTCAAGTCCTTGCTATCTAGTTGTTTATTACTTACAAATACTAGCAAGCGTACTTTCAAAGAGCTCAACATTTAGTGTTTGTCTCACTTTTGTAAGGCGCATCCAACTTTATTCTCTAGAGTACCTTTTCGATAGCCCCAAAAACATGCAAACTGCAAGAAGTTCTGAAAACAAATCTATGGTCTATCTTAAGCCTATAGCTTTTAAATTGTTACTGAAATTTATAATAAGTAGATGATTTATTATAATGAAAAATAAAATGTAACTATTTCTATGCGGATTTTGCCTAGAAACGTTGACGCTTACCTCATATTAAAAAAAGACCCAGAAAATAACAGTAATCTTTATTTGTAGCCAAGATGTATCACAGTTAACGACATCTTCCAAGCGAATTTTTTGAGACATCACCCCACACCCTCCAGGACCTTCGCATGCCAACAACCCCAGCAAAGAAATCATGTACCACACCCCCTGTACATTGTGTTCCGCAGTATCAGCACATCGGGGAGAATGAATAGGGGTAGCCATCTTAGCCAGTTTGCCCCCTTATTTAGCCCCCAATCAATACCCAGGCGCCGTAACATCTCAGATGCCGGCTTCTGACTTGGCTGCCTTCATATCCGGTGATGCGGCAGCGCTATAGCGGTCTTATGGGTCTGATGCACCCGGCATAAGCCCTCGGGATTACACTTGCTCCCGAAGGTGCAAGAGGAAGAAATTATTATACAAGTATTAATACTTGTACTTGGTAATAGGTAATTTTTAGAACAAATAATAATCATTTTGTTTAAATTTTTAGGATATTTGTCGAAACTTTTCGGAATGGAATTATGCGCATTGCACCGGCGCTTTGGGAAAAGAAACTAATAGTTTGCCTTGTAGAAGTCAGCATTCCCAACGAAAAAAACGCAATAGACAAATATCAGTCTAAAATAGATGCATACATTCTTCGAGTACAGGAATCCAAAACAACGTGGTATCAGAAAGCAATTACGTATTACCTAATAATTTTGTCTATCAGTGGAATAACATTAAAGTTGTTTCCTAAAGAGGTCAATATTATTAAACAGAAAATATCATCAGAACTTTTAGAGTGTGAGTTCAACCTAATTTAAAGAAACATAGGAATAATCTACCAGAAACGTCTATGCACGGTGTCATGTATCTATGGATTACTTTGTTATTTTCGAGATAATGATAAAAACAGAACCCCAATTATTTTACAAAACAGGACCGCTATATAATTACTGCAACGATATCTTTGAAAAAAGTCTTATTCGAAAGCTCATGATCCATATTTTCACGTAAGCTATTTTGTATGTGCAAACTAAGTGGTGCAATAATCAAAATTCGTCAAAGTGTAAGCTACAAATAATCTGAAATGTAGACCTCGCAATTGGCAATTGTTTTAGCAAAAAATATTAAGTATATTTATATGATCTCTAAATATTCAATAGTTTTTAGATGGTGTTGTTTTCTAAAAATAGGTTGCTTTCTCTCTATCATTAGCTCGAATATATCTCTCTCCTCCCCCCCCTCTCTCTATCTCCAGGATCCCAGCTTTAAGAGCTACAAAGTAGGTTAAGTTGCTAAATATGATGCTCAACAATAATACCGTTTTCAAATTGTTTTTTATATACATTTAAAGAAAGATTAAAATGTAGATTTACATTCTTAGAACACTTTTTAAATAGTTTTCAATTTAAATACAATTTTTTTATACGTTATACGTAATTTTTTTTCTTGATGAGTGTTATTTGAATTTTAATAAAAATAATCTTCTAAAATTAAAAAAAAACAGTTTTGTATTGAAAAAAATGGTTCACAAAAAATTATGTGACTTCCTTTTGTCCATAGTTTCTCAGCATATTCAGCGGAAACTAGTTCTGTATTTTTTAATTAATGTTTATATGTATCGCAAACTTTTTCTCTAATAGGTAACATTTATTTTCAAATCAAATTATAACACTGCACAACAACTGTCAGCAAAAAAATTCGTTTTAAAAAAATGTTAAAAATGAAATGACACTTTTTTACAGAAATAAACTTAATAATAATGGTTATGGTTCCAAAACTTCGCGCGTTGTAGAAAAAAATTTGTATTCGAATCGAAAACTGCAAAGTGCCCTAAGATGTTTTATCGAAATTCAAAGAATAATCAAACAAAATATTACAGAGGTTTAATGATATCAACATTTTTTTTAATATCTCACAAATCGTTTCATATAATTCAATTTGAAAACGTATTATTGTTGCGCATCAAATTGCATTTAACCTACAATGTAGTTTTTCAAATAAAGAAGTTACTCGTGCTTAGACAAGAGAGGCGAGGCACCCTGTAGTGATGAACAATATAGTGCGAGTCTGTAACTGTAATTCAGTAATCGGATGCGTTTTTTTTTGTGATTGCCGGACACGTCGACAAGCATAATGGCCAATGCTACTGTATAGCAAGTTATATTTGCACAAATGGCAAATTTCAAATTTTTTTATGTACAAGATGTTAAAAAAAAACATTTTAATWGAAATATAAATAAAGTAATTCACTGTAATTCTTTTTCTTCGATGTCCAAATTCCTTTCTAGCTATGGTCGAGGTTCAATTATTTAATTTTTACTGTTTTTGATGTTAAAATAAGTAATAACATTCAAACGCAGATACCTTTACTTTGCCCTTGTGTGAAAGTATTTAAATGTCCTTGACTTTTAGTTAAGTAATACGTTGTGTGGGATTGAAATCTTAATGACGATTAGATACGGAAATAGGTCAAGAATCTGTCAGTTATAAATAAAATAATTTTCAAGAAACAGATATATTAACTATTTAAAATCTTTATCAGGCAATATTTGTAATAAAATGAGTAATTCGGTATCCAGCCATTACCGCAAATAAAACCGTAATCTGGTAAAATTCTACTAATACTCAGTAAGCTAGAAACATATAAGAAAGAAACTTGTGGCATATACATTGCTCAGATTATGCAACGATATAAAGATCAGACCGGAGGAACTTTTGATGTTAGGAAAAAAACACAAAAAAAGCAATAGAATCAAAGACAAGTAAATCAGGCTTTAGTCAACACTGCATACAAAACCACCACAATCTAGCGGACGGTTTTAACATTTTGTCAAAGAAATATTTTCAATGAACAGTTATATTATAACTTTTTTCCAATGTTAGTAAATATAATAACCACAATGAATCATCCCACCCACCAAGAGACAAGGGTCTTTGCACTCCTGAAGATGTAACCAAAACAGTTGTTCAGTCGAAAATAAATCTTGTGAAACATTCCAGCAAGAGTGTGTGCTAAGGTCAATCGTTTCATTTAGATATATGTAGTGTAAGAGAAAAAGAAAAGGTGGTTTTCACACTAACAAGCTATAGTGTAACTTATTAGTAATGTTCAGTGAATACAATTAAGAGCTGTCAATAGAAAATTGCTAATATCACAGCACATTCCAGTTTTGCAAATAGACAGCTAAGCTCATCACATAAATCACAGAAACGTTAGATAATATCACAGCAAACATAGTGTCACGGGAAAGATTATGACTATGGCAACTAAATATTTTTAAAGAGACTAGCGAATGTCTTCACCACTATAGATTCTTGAGATGTAAGGGTTGCGGTACTACTATAATTGTCTAAGTAATACGAAGATAAGTTTTTTGTGGCGTAGAAACGATAACAAGCTATGTGTGAATTAAGAATATTCTCAACAAACGATCAATCTTTTTCAACTGATGACACTTTGCTTAATCAGTTTTGCGAAAACTAAAATGTATTGGTTGTAAATAATAAATTGGCGTATCTGTAAAATCTCATTAAAAGAAATATACACTCACTCTAATGGAAGGTAACAATAAGAAGCATACGTGTTAAATTATTTAATGTCGATAGTTAAATATATTCGTAAGATATCTCAGATATATACAGTCGCTCGAATCGGACATATTGCAATAAGAAATGGACAAAAAATTTCTGATTTATCAAGTGAACAACGGATTGTATCTTCGCAACAAGTTAATAAAGATGTCTGAAAAAATAATTTGTTTTTAAATTACCATCATCTCCTCATTTTATTTAAAGAACGAAAATAATTTATAATTCGCGCATATCTAGCTAGATATCTGAATCCTGTGTGGCTATTTATAAAACGAGTGTTTCAAAAGATGGTGCCAAACTTGACATGACGTTTTAGATACCGCGATAGAAAACCATTGAATGTTAAAATGTAAACCCAACGGACGCAAAACAAAAGACTTCGATATTCAGTTAATCTTTATTAAAGATACCGCAAAAACTGATGTAAAATAAATACGAGTAATATTGCAATTGTCTATATGAAATTCATTCAACGGGTATTTCAGTGTTTGAGATAAAACATTTTGCGGATGAGTAATTATCGCCTTGACGAGATAGTCTTCTATGTTGACTAAACATATTTTGTTTCTTAATTCTAGATAAACACATACACACTGATATTTCTGATACGAAACGTAATCAAATCTCATATTGACATTAATTGCAAGAATAAGTTTTCCAATTTAGGTGTTAGTCTATTAATAAAGCTAATTCAACAAAAAGCATAAAGTACAAGCTTGGTTACTAACTTAATTGTATCATTGGTGTACGTACCAAATAATAAAAAGCTACAGTAAAACTTTTTGTGAAAGTCAAATGTTGTTTAAATTGTTAAAAGTAGCATACCATTTTCTTTTAAACAAAACAATTTCAACTTTATGTCATACTTAGAGAGTGAAATGCAATATGAAAGTAAATTTGATTCAAATATGCGCATAATGGCATAACATATGCCCTTTTATTATTAAATATATACAAGTATATGCATTATTTTATATAAATATGCGAAATGCACAGCAATCAAAATGCAACCTGGTTAGCTACTAACGTTTTTTTGTAGTTGATGACTACGCACTATCAATTGTCTTTTATTCCCAAGTTATCTGTTAACTCGTTTCAAAATGCTGTGGATAGAATATTATTGCTTTGATCATTGTTACCGAATTGGTTCTGAAAGTACATACGTTTTTTTATTAATTATGCTGTTAAAGGGGCTTTTAACGTATATACGAAAATAACATATATGAAATTTCTTCATATTTTTCGGGATAAATTAAATAATGCATATTTCTAAGGATGATTTCATGTTGTGCATATTTTATAATATATTCTAATAATTAAAAAGAATAAATAAATTGATCAGAGATTGTAACGCTCTTCTTATAAGTTTATTACAARACCACATTTGAAAGTAATAAAAATAAGAACTTTGGAATACACAAATACGTCTTTATATATCACAAGGTAACAAAATAAATATAATAGCTCAATGTATCTTGTATATATGTAGGTATTACGAATGGTTCTATTAATGAATATATCTCACGGTGGAAGTTTTGTGTGGGTGTTACTGATGAATATTTTTAATGATGTCAACAGCAACGAAGACTTCTTAATGAATAAAAGGTTTTCCAGGTTTAATTTTCGGTATGGATAAAGTATTTTGTAGGTACACGCCAAAACTCTAAGCTCCTACACAAGACCAGGTAACTCATTCCAGAGAAATTAGGTTAAAAAAATCGTACAGATATAATTTTGGAGATATTTGCAAAAAAATCATTTATTTTTGGCGTTTAATTTTCTGCATAACGTAATAAAGCTTCGCGAAAACCATAACAGAACATTGACAAACACTAAGCCCTAAGTCATCGACAAGTACAAAACATGTACAAAGAGAAATACATAACTTTACTGATGACAATGTTGACAAACTGGGACAAGAAAATAAACTCATAACACAACTGGTTCTTGAAATGAGAGCTATAAAAAAACAAAGGCATTAAATGAAGGTAAAAACATTCAGTAGTTAACTAGAATTTATAACAGAAAATTTTGCACATAATCTGTCTGACCAAACCAACTTGCCACATTATAACGGAGTTATTAATCACTTCGAAGTAGCTCCTTGACGTTCTCCAACTTGACACATGTCTTTTTGTCATATGTAATCTATTTATTTAAGATAAAATGAAGTTTGTTGGCAAAATAAATGTTCTTTACAGCAATAATTACTTACTTGTTTGTACTTATGTCTGAAAACTGTTAGCTAAACGTTCTTCACCTTACCTTTTGTTAACAATTCTAATACAGTCTTCATGAATAAATTTAGTATATCAGAGTTTGAACAATTTATTTGTGTTCTGCTGACAGATTTGTCATTTTGGTCATCTTGTTTGTTTTGTTTTATTGTTTATGTATCTAGTATGGCAGAACACTTGAAATACGAAAATGCTTTCAAAACGGGGATGTTTTTATTTTATATAACRGTTCAATGAGGTATTTCAAGAAGTAAATCAGTTTTATCTTAGTTTTACCTATTTTAAAAGTTTTCAATTTTATTTGAAATGTTAAGTAGTATTATGGTATTTCTGTTCCTCTCGTATTGCCTTTTACCTTTCTTATCACAAGGTTTATTAGAAATGTTATAAAAAGTTTACAATTAAGTAAGTGAGCAGCTACTTATTGATAAGAAAATAGTTTTTGACAAATATTTCCAAACTGCTGAGGATATTTATAACCCCATATCAAACTAAAGCTGATTGAATTCTTAATTTACTGGTGGAACAATTGATATACCACTCCGTTTAAAAAAATCAGGATATACATGATTAAATATTACTGAACCTGGACGTCGATATTGTAGTAAATATTAAAACCGGAACAACTATTTTGAATGTAATCAGTGTTGCCCCTCCTAGCCCTACAAAATGATGAAAACAGTTCAATTTTATCTTACGTCATTTTCGAAAAATTTTATTTTTCAAGGTCATTGAAGATGTTTGTTTTTTGAAAAAGTTCATAACTACAAAATTATCTGCTCTAGACATTACAAATGCTATCAAACTCATTATAATTCAATAAGGAACCTGAAAATTTAACAATATACAAGGTGTTCCATTAACGAAGTTAACGTCTACTTCCGGTATAACCGGAAGTATGTGAAAGAATTTTAGTTCAATAGATCGATAATCGGTTCACACGTTTCATTAAACTAATAGCCCACTCTTCGTGAATTACTTTTTATAGTGTGTACCAAAATATAAATTTTACTCATGTTTGCTAGTTTAATTTTTTACTTTTCCTGTTTTAAGATTTTCAATAAGTTTTATTTGATATTTAAATACAATTTTTGTAGAGCTTTTCCTAATTAAACTAGTTTCTTGTAGTGAAATCTTAGTCTTTTGGGGTTAGACCGCGTATGATTTGGGAATAAGGTGAATGTTTCGCCCGCACTTGTAAGGGGCATTATCAGGACAGGAATAATCTAAGCCGCGAAGACGGTTTTCATCTCTCCACTATTTGATACCCAATCACGCGGCGGCTATCTCCACCTTCACAATCTCCCACCTATGCCGTCCAAGCATCCCCACCGCCCTCGTAGCGTCATGTACAACGATATACAAGAGTCTAGGGAGAGACGGTCTACTTTGGCCGGCGAGCTTGCGCATGCGCATGATGCCACATCTTCGTGGTATTTATTTGTCAATAGCCCATGATGGGTTGTACTTTTACAATTCATCCGAATAATTGGTGTTGTGTTTTACTTTAATTTCACATCCTGTGATAAGGAGTTCAAATGTGTACCTTAAAACTTCTAACAATATTAGTAATTTATATCTATAGGATATGTTGATAATTGTCACATAATATGCATTAGAAATACCATTTTTAATGGGCAAAAGATTAAATATATAGGATATAAGGTTGCAAATTATTGAATTTAAAATCTAATTTTTACCTGACTGAATTCCGATTGTTACAATGTCTGTTTTCAAGAAAGACAGTTTTGCTTACTATTTGAAAAAATGTTCCGTACAAAAATGACAGTTTCGTTGAGATAATCTTTTAATATTAATTGCTGTATACATTTATTACATTTTTGGTGGTTTTACAAATCCGAAAATAATTTCTATCAATTTCGCTTTGCCACTTAAGTTGATTATTTTCCCCAAAGCTCTAAAACTTATCGTATATGGTATAAGATAGATCACATCTCTTAATTGATCACCCTGTTCATTGGTAATATGCTAACTATGTATCTGTTTTTAGTGTGCCTTGTCTCCTTCGAATTTGAATTAATCTCGCCTCGTAACGCATTTGTAGGTAATCATGCGCATGCGTAAGCTCGCCAGCCAAAGTAGACTCTCTCCCTAGACTCTTGTCAACGATATCTATTGTTTACATTCTCTCTTTCTTCCTTGGGATTTGGTTCAGTTCGGACATGTTTCTGCGTCAGGTTTCCACCATATTCCATACACGTTATTCCTGTCCTGATGATGCCCCTTATAAGTGCGGACGAAACGTCGACCTTATTCTCAAATCAGACGCGGTTTAACCCCAAAAAAACTAAGATTTTAGTCTAACTCTGACCGCGTTCTTATATAGTTGCTTCTACTTTGTAATTAGGTATTTATGGCTATAAAAATAAAAAAACCGCTGCAAATTGAATTAATACTTCCACATCCAATTGTCAAAATGACATTTACGTTTTTATTTCTTATATTATACGATTGGTAATTTTTTGAGCATTTTTTCTCTCTACCAATTTTTTCTAAGACAAACAGTCCTCGTCATATTAGCAAAAATATATAAATTCTTAAAATCGGTTTTTTTCAAATAACTCGAAAATTATTAACTTAGCAAAAAAATTACAAGAGTGCTTTCGGATCAGAAATTTGATTTTCTATATAATACCAAAATTTTAAAAAATCGTTCGAGCAGGGTCCAAAATAGGTTTTTTGGGAATATTTCAAAAATGTCAAAATTTTTGATAATTTTCTAAGACACTTTTTGTGAAAAATTTTATTTCCTGTCTGATAGTATTTTCATTTTTTTATATATTAAATATATTCGGAGATATTTAGGAAAAACCATTTTCTTAAGGTGACGCTTGTTTGCTAATATCTTCTAAATAGTTTGCTGCACCGAAAAGTTATAAAACGAATAATACTCGCAGTTATACTACTAATCACATACTAAAACGAAAAAAAAAATAAACAATAAATATTTGCAAAAAGGGTAGTTACGCCCCAATTTCGCCCCCTTGCCGATGCCGTACTTACCCCACAAACAATAGGTCGCTTTGGGTAGTTGAGATTTTTACGTTTGCCAAATTTCAAGTTCATATATTAAGTCTTTCGAAAGTTATCGAGTCCACAAACAAAACCACAGACACACAGCAAGAAATTTGTTTTTGCTCAAACTTTGTTTGTTTGCGTTTTCGACCATTTTAAAGCGAATGAGCAAATAAAAATTTTTGAAAACTTTTTTTCGCGATACAATATATCCCATCCGTTGGATGTGGAAGTAATAAATTTGCCCACCTCAAAATTTTAATTACCTACTCTGAAATTAAAACTTGGCTACAGCCCCATATTTTGCTACCTTTGTTTAGAAATATTTTTGAGCGTGGATGTCACTTATTTAGAGTTACGTGTCCATGCCGCAAGTGCCATCAAATTCAATCAGCGTCCCATACCAAAACATGCGTCGCTCATGTGAAAGAAGCCATTTGCGAGCGTCTAAGATGGGGCAAAGTGGTCGGAACGGCCGCCAAAGAGAGCCCTAATAACATTATTGTATCTGTGTTGGGCAGTAATTAAATTTGTGTCCCCCGCCCCTCAGAAGACCGCGCGGTGACGGCGCCGACGGAGACGCCGGACGTCTTCCCTTCATTGCATGCGTCAGCAGCACGCTCGACTTTGACAAGCACAGCTTCTAGTGACGTATCCCGATGCTGCACCTAACGACAAATGCAATTAATGGTATTCGAGACAGACGTATCTCGATGTAAAAAGAAATATTAACGACCTAACATAAGTTATATTGATGTTGATGTTTATTTTTTGGAGTCCTTTTGTGTTAATTTTTCTTATTGTATTTATTTGTAGGTTCTGGCTCCTTTTTTATAAATTAAAGACACTTTTTCTAATAATATAACGTTTCGACCTATAATTTAGATCTTTGTCGAATATTTTTATTTTGTAGATTGACAAATTATTATGAAATACAATATGACATTTACAATTTTGATATTAATATAAAATGTACCTTCAAGTTTGTTCCTTTGCTATCATTATGGATGGTAAATGTGACGGTGAGAGGGTGTGTTTAAATGACGGTGTAGTAGGTATTACTTAGTCCTTGTATGTCAGTCCTGTCGTTTACACATGTGTTTAGGTTTTAAAAACAACATAAACAAAAAAGACAATTTTTAGAAATGATACATATTCTAAAAAACCTAAACACATGTGTAAACGACAGGACTGATATACAAGGACTAAGTAATACCTACTACACCGTCATTTAAACACACCCTCTCACCGTCACATTTACCATCCACAATGATAGCAAAGGAACAAACTTGAAGGTACATTTTATATAAATATCAAAATTGTAAATGTCATATTGATTTTCATAATAATTTGTCAATCTACAAAATAAAAATATTCGACAAAGACCTAAATTATAGGTCGAAACGTTATATTATTAGAAAAAAGTGTCTTTAATTTATAAAAAAGGAGCCAGAACCTACAAATAAATACAATAAGATAAATTATATTATACGCAATTCAATAAAAAACTTTTGTTTCGAATAAAGAATATTTCTGTTTGGTTTAAGATACGGACTTATTAATTCAACAAGGATTTTTTTGACTGAAAATAAACAGATATGGCTCAGTAGTCAATATACATCTCAATTGCTTCTACGCGGTTCTGACTACAGGCCACATCCTTTAGGAACTAGTTCCCATAATGGCAGCTAGGTGGCTTTGTCATCGAGTAAGTGTAAAGCTGAAAGATACCAAGCCTTTGGTATATAGGCAAAACCAGTTCTATGTCATGCTGTCTGCACTAGACCTAAACTGCACTGATGAGCTATAATGAAATAGATCTATGTTCAATTGGTTGCGGTGCAGACAGCATAGCACAGACATGCCTTTAATGTATGTCGGTTCCTGCCTGCATGCAAAAAGTGGCGTGGTCTGCTGTCAAGTTGATGTAGGAAGTAGGTACTTTCCATAAGGCAGCTAGGTGACTTTGTCATCATATCAGTAATGGTGACAGTTTCCATTGGCATCTAAAATTTGCTTCGAATTCGTTAGTTTTTTGCAACTGTTTGAAATTAATTATATTTAGTAATCTGTCTATTCAGATGCATACTTTTCATTGTAAAATTGAATACTACCTACGTAGGTATTAATTTGATAAATCAAACGGGCTAATAGGTTAGATATGGATAAAAAAATCTTAATAAGATAATATTTTGTCGGATAGATCGCTGTCTCTATCCGATCTATCCGACAAAATATTATCTTATATTTATGGACGCTGAAAGCATTCATCCTCGTAAAAAATCTTAATATTTCACTGGTTTAAATACGTCAAAGATATATTTGTAAATTGTTTGAAAACATTATGGCCAGCTTCGTTAAAACATAAACCACTGTTTAAATGGAAATTTGGAATCCAGACAATTTAAATTGTTTTGACAAAAAGTTTACCACAACGCGCTTCAGTTTTTAACCCTTATAGCGTTAAAGTATAAACAATGTCAAGTGTTTAGTATAAACTGACCCTAATGTTGTTGAAAGACTGCAAGATTAGTAGCAATAAGTGGGATATCACTAATATTGTCCAGATTTTGACATCATGCAAAGTGATATTTCAGGTTTTCTCGAAAAGTTACCATTTGCACGTTGGAATCGTCTTATATAACATAAGTAGTTTTAGAGGAAAACTTAGGGAAACGATGATTTAATAATTCCGGAGTAAAGATGGTATAACGGAAAAACTTAACGTTAACTTAACCTTAACATTCATTTACTGTACTACCGTACTACATAAAGTTACTTTAGAAGTTCAAGAGAAACTCGAATATGTAATGTATATATATAGAGTTCTTACGCTAATCTTAATGTTTTGAGAAGTGATGAAAAAGCAATTGAACAATACCTTTACCATAACTTTGATGTTTAAAATGGAACTACGCCATTCTGAATATCGCACAAAATAGATTATATCGAATTAAACAAAACCGCCAATCTATAGTCATTGGTTTTTGAGATGTTTCCTATTGAATATAAGTACCGTTCACGAAACTGTTAATAATAGCTAATTGTTTGGAGTTGTCGAAAAATTGTTTAAATGGGAAATTTTCTTAACAATCGAGTATCAACTGACCGAGATGTTTAGTATAGCTTTCAAATGGAACGACCCTTTTCTGAATAGCGCATTGGATAGGCCACCACGTATTAAACACAATCATGCCATTACCATGCAGTTATTTGTTTTTGAGGTACTTCATGACAAATGACTGCTGGGCGGTAGTACTAGGGTCTTTAAATGGGTCTTCAGAAGAAAATTTAAAAAGTTATTTTAGAAGAATTTTTTTTTAATTTTCTATACATTGTGTCCTTGAAATACACCGACAACGATTGACAGGTGATAAAAATGCGATTCTAGAAAAAAAATTAAATAAAAAGAATCCAATAATGTTTTGTGTTTTATACACAGGATATTAGAGTTAAATTTAAAGGAAACGATTTTTTAAATTATTTTTTGAACTGTAAAAGATATCGACGATATCGATTTGGTAGGAATTGTAATGACATAAGGTAAGATAAAAACAAGTGACTTGAGATTTTTTAAAGCGCCAGTGGCGTACGCGGGGTAATGCAGACCCACGTTTTTTGATAAATCTCTTAAACATGTCGATTTTTAGACAAAACTAAAACAATTGTACAATCTCCAGTCAATTCTAAAAACAATATGTGTCTTTGATTATTACCTGCATTACTTCAGCGCACGCCACTGGTGCTTTAAAAAATTCCAGGTCACTTCTTTTTATTATAATTTATGTCGCCATTATTCCACCAAATTTGAAGTTGATATCTTTTAATAGTTCAGGAATAATATTAAAAAATTATTGTTTAATATTTAACTTTAAGACCCTGGATATAAAAACCAAAATGTTTTTGAAATTTCTTTAATTTGAAAAAAGTTTTTAAAATCGCGTTTTCTATCACCTGTTAAACGTTGTCGGTGTATTTCCAGGACACCCTGTACAATCTTCTACTAACTCTTAGACACATTTCCAAGCGTTTCTGCAACTTTTGAAAGCCATCTAAAAAGCAAGATTTCGGAAGTTCCGCAAAATAGGCACATGTTTGGCCGACGATTTGCATATCAGTCTTTTATTATTTAGTTCGATTTGTTCCCTTCAATACGCCATTTATAATAGGGTCGATCCGTATCAAACAAAACAGTTGTAGAAGGTTCTGAATCAGTTAATCCTTGTTTTTTCTTGTCGCCGCGAGATTGAGATACTTTCCAATTTAGATCACTATTCTGTGAACGCAAAAGCAAATAACTGTCAATGAATGGTATTTTAGTACTTTTTTGTTTAACTGGATCCATTGCAGTAAAGATCTGTCAGTTTATGTTAAATGGTTTTTTTTCTCGTCACCACGAAATTCTCTATAAAAATTAGGAAAATTTCCATTTAAACCACTGTTTGGCGTTACAACCCCTTATGTTTCAACATCATATCAAAAGGTTTTGCAAAGTGAAACAAATAAACATGCTCGTCTCAGATTTGTAGCAACTGCATTTCCAACACACGATATTGGTGAAAATGAAAATGAATGCAAAGACTACGAATATTTGCACTATTCATTTACAACTTGGTTATAACCGTAACCTGAAATATAGACTCCCGATATGTGCATTAAACATCTTTACAATTACAATCGTTAACAGCTACATCGTGGCAAAAACGTTATCAGACACAAGTTATACTATCTCAGGTAGTTATAAACATAGATAAACCGATCGACCGCATAAAACACGAACACGTGACGTAAGCGGTCTCATTAGCGACATGAGAGCGTATTTGTGGCGACCACGTCTGCTAGAAAAGTCAGTGGGACACATCGCCTTAGCTCTTTCGGACGGCACGTACATCAGTTTTTGGCCACCCTCTCCCACGCTGCTGAAAAAGTCCGGCAGGTCTCAGAGCTACGAAGAGGATGTCCGGGTGGAAGGACGACCCGCAGACGACGAGCTGCTGCTTCCCGACGACCTCGTCAACCAGCACGCGATCAGAACGTGGTGGAAGAGATACTCGGTGGCGTACAACTTAGTGACGAACAATTGTGCAGACGTGGTGCTCCAGGCTCTGAAGGTGGGGAATATAAGAGAGCTGCAGGTCGAAGTTAGGAGTTGTTTTTGTCATCTGTGGGTGTTCCTGGATGTGACTGCTTGGTTGTTTCGTTCGAATTTGAGAAGCAGAGAACATCCCGCTAATACACCCATCAGCGTGTTCGAATGGTTAAGACTTTACGTGAAGGAGATCTATTCTGCTAACTGTGATATTCAAATAATTTGCGTGTAGGTTTGATATTAGGTAAATATTATTTATACTTCTTTCTAATAAAACTGCTTCAAAAAATCTGATGAAGTTGTTTTCTACTGCTAACACCTCGGAAGGGATGTTATCATTCATTCACAGTTATGAGAGTAATTCCGCTTATCACTGTCGTTCCAGTTTATCGACATAATAAATCCGTTTGTCGGCTAACTAGAAATTTGACTTATTATGACGTTTAATAGCGATAAAATGAGAATCATAATATTAACATCGGTATGAACAAATTTGAAAGCCTAAATATATCACAATTTTTTCACGAGAAAGAAATAGAACGGGCTTCATAAATAAATTAAAATCTAAAGTGTCTGTTTCACCAAAACTTATTAGTAATTTTAACCCAAATTAGTTTACAAGCAAATTCTACCATGAAGGTCAGTATACCGGAAACGCTATCTAATCAAAAGTATACACCCTTAAATGTTTTTCAGCATACCTGATGCTATAAAACAATATAATAAAGTTTGAACAATATAATTGTATAAGGATGACATATACAAATAAAAGGGGTGGGAAATATCTTATCCTAACTTCTAACTCCATATATTTAAGGACCTGTTTTTTTCAATATATTGTAAAAAAACTAAATACAGGATTGTTTTTATTTTTTAGTAAAATCTGCCTGAAAGTTATGTCACCTGAGCATAAATTTGATAAATAGTATGATATAAACCAACAAAATAGTCGCAGTCCTTTATTCGCAATAACTTTTTTTCTTTGTTTACATGGGTATATCAAAGTCCATTGATTGTGTTGACAAGCAAAAGGTGTTTACACATAAAGGGATCTGAAAATGGATGTGACATTAAATTACAAAAACGCTAAAATATAGTTATAAACTTATCATTTTCGACAGAATTTTTGCCATCAAGTCACTCTGATGGTGTTCGAAGTTCTTGACTATATAGGTTCAAAGATAATTATTGCAAAAAAGCAAAGTGATTGCATCGTAAATATTTAAGTATTACTTATCAAACTATGTCGAACTGAACAAGTGTAGCACTAACCAATTAAAAAAAAACTTTTCAATCATTTCAACCTGGGTTTCTGAATATGGTTTGACACCTCATAATCATTCATTTATCTTGAAATACCTATCGAAATGAAACGCTTCGTAATCTTCTATTCATCTTACAGTCTGTTTCTTTGTACATATACATAAACGATATTTGCTCTTTGCGATTAGTTCCAGTTAGGTACTTACATGCGTAATAGCTCCGCAAACATTCACATTTATTGTTCATGGGACACATGATTTGCAAAAAAATATAATCTCTGAATATTCAAATGCACTTGAGACTTATCAAAAAGATAAGGTAATAAAAGCCATCCCTATTAATATTTAGATAATGTTTATTATTCATTGCACCTCTGATTTTTTTTTAAATTACAGAACCAGATGTTAACGATTAGCAATTGGTAATTTTTCTGCCAAAGGAAAATTTCAAGTTTTTGCTAAATAACTCAAATGCTTATGAAAATTATCAACTAAATTTGCCGCCTTTCAGGAAAGTGACACATACTTGTTATCTGTCGATTTTTGAATATTTGATATATTTTAATATGAGAAAACACCTGGGGGTGTCTATTTTCAACATATTCTGCAGTGTTTTGTGGGATAATTAACTTTAAGGTTGCATAAAGCTCACATTTCGGAGGTGTGGGTTGACATTTATCTGCAACCTTCAGTACTATCGCCGCCGTACATATTGTAGCTTGACAGCAGTTACAAAAAGGCGGTACAAAAAATTCAGAAATCAATGCCGACCGCGCTGCATGAATCATTTATAGAAGCCTTGTACAATATTATAATATGTAGTAATATCGATATAAAGCTGGCCGTTGATATGATATGATGACCTAATATCCCAACCCACACATTAAGTTTGTTTAGCCTCTAGGTATATACTTCCCACATCAAGGGAGGATTAACATTGCTCCGCTATCTGCAATTATGCCGATTAACATGGCCATTTAAGATATATGTAGATTCCTCTGAAAAGCAAGTGTTGTGACGGAAAGCAACGCGAAATATAATATTGTATTGCAACCACAACTACGTCAAATAAAGGTTTTAATAATTTATGAAGTTACTCGCTCTGACAGTAACTTCACTTAAAAATGTGGTTGTTCTGCACGTTTGCATGTCGATAAACAGGTGTATGAAATTCGTGCAAATAATGAATTTTTGCGCACTTACGTATTTGAAATCTCGATTTCCCGATCAACATTTATTGTTTAAAAAAAAACGTTTTGATCGTTTGTTTTCCTAAGCATTTTTTTAAAAAGTTTTATATACCTCTAAAATGAATTTACTAGGTTCCTTTTCTCTCTTAAAAAATTAAGTACGAGGGAGAAAGGGGTAGACGGGTAGAAGATCACAAGATGTCCTCCGAAATAAAATCCACCTGTTTTAGGCTTCTATTGCAATAATTGAGGGAAGCCCGTTTACATTGATATACCCGTTATACATTCTTAAAAACCAATGTTATTAAAAATTAGTATTTATTACTGAATACCTACGACATTGCAAAATTGTCAAGCTACAGGTACAAATAAAGGTATATTGTCTTCATTTGTAAATGAAACTTTTTTCGCCACTGCTGTTGATAATCGTGACGTCCGTCCTCACACTGGGACTCCATGTGCAAATTAAGTGAAATTGACGGGGTACCGTAGGAGACACGGCGGTCACTTGCAGGATTCCATCTCATTAGTCCAGTCCGTTGCAGGATGTAGGTTGGATAACAAGACAGTGGACTAGTAGATGTTATTTATCACTCGGCAGCTTGCAGGGCTGGATCGAATTGCGGCCGTCCACATCAAATCTTTTAGTCATTCTAAGTTTAAAGCGAGATTATTATTCGAATGTTTAATACTACCATAATTTGAGGACTTAAGATTTCTTAAGTATTTTTTTTTATTTTCACCAGCCATGTAGCTCCTCTTGTTGTGTATTCGCACATTCGCTTGTGCAGAGTGAGCAAAAATTGATATTTAGGTAGTTACTTCAGAAAACGCCCTCTTGCGGTCAACACACAATTAATGTTCTGACACTTAAAATTGCTTTTTATAAAGGTACATAAGCTCTTGAAAACGATATTAGCGATTTTCTATATTAATATTCTCCCACCCCCACTCCTTTATTTGACATTTAACAAAAAAATCTTCTAAACAAAAATGGTAGATTTCAGTCCAAACAATCTTAATATGTTGAATACCGCAAACATTTATTAGGCTAAAAATGACACAAACATTAATTTTGTAATTTGTAGGTACCACAGCGCCCTCTAGCGAGAACTTTACAAACTCGAAAATATTTTCCAGCAATTTCTCTTGTCCACTTTACTTAAGAAAATTTTTTACCTCAAAGCTCTAGGGCTACTGGTTTATGAGATATGACCGGCTACCTCTCTTATTTGCTCACCCAGTACAGTGAGACATATTTTGTTTAAATTACACTGCAAGTTTAACGTGTAACCTTGAGCCTGTCTTATCATACCATATTTGATAAACGCAAGAATATAAATAGCGCTAAAGTTTTGTTACGTCTAATAATTACAATAATTCGTATAGCATTATCAAAACATTAATAATACTGTTGGTCATATCTTTTCGTAAATTATTTCAAAAAAAATATGTGTGGTTATTACAATTGAAACTAGCTGAATAAAGTATTATCATTGCTGCAGCGATGCTAATGTACGATAGAAAAGCAGCTAAAGTTTTTATTACAAAATAAGAATAATTTAGATTACTATTTATAAAATTAAAGTTATAACGCAGGGAAAAAGTGAAATTATTTGACAAGAAATAACAAATCTGATTAGAATTTATCAACTATTTTTTTTTGTGTATTTCGATTTGCTTAATTGAATGGCAATTAAAATCAAAACACTTTAGTCAACTGACACTTTTTGGAAACAATTTGGTTAGATTATAATTTCCACAAGAGAACTCTCTTTTTCTCACTAAGACTGTTATGGTTGCAAAAGAAGTTTAACATAGCCATAAAGCTACGGCAGTCTGATAAAAAGTTAAAAAGTTCTGATAACACTGTCACTATCGACAGAACCCCATATTGATGATTTAGTAGTAAACTAGTTAAAACACAATTGTAACAGATGGTTAATTGTGGAAACAAGCCAATAGCACGACTGACCGATGCTCCAAAATCCTGTAAGCAAAACCCCGTAAATAGACAGCTCGCAGGAACGCGCTTACAACTGAAATGCTGGCGATTTTAGGGAGCGTTAGAGCAATACTCGCGCCGGCTCCATCCTCATTATTTTACCCACTGTAGCTATATGAACACGAACGTAAGCAAAGTTCAAGAATTTCTAAATGTAGGTAAAGGTTAAGAAAAAAATAAATTGTAAGACAAACGGGGTAAAAAGCATTATGTGCGGATTTGTAAATTTCACAAGATTTATTAACGTGTGATACCTATTATTTGACATTTTTATTGTCTCTGGCCTTTTAATGCAAATCTGAATTTATTGTCGACGCAACGGATGTGTGTCAAATTCATAACTTCCACCATCTGACGGATAATGTTATACAGAATTTGTTAAAAGTATAAAATAATAGGTTCATTTGTGTAAATATGAATTTTACAGCAAAATGTAGTATTGACCTATAATTTGTTGCCCAATAATACTAACCCGTACATTTAGTTCATGAGGATACTGTGTATGCTGTTGCCAACAATTGGGTATTTCAGTGAAGTAAAAATTACGGAATTCGATATAGTTTCCTTACTAATTGTAACATATGCAAATAATTCCATATTTTGGTTACTGTAAAAAATGTATTTAAGTACGTGAATATTCAAGTCAAAGTTGAACTATTTTAAAACGCCCTCCAAAGGATGTGACGACTTAACTGAAAACGGAAATACGCTATTTGGCAACAGTGTTACTTTGCATTCCTTTGTGTCTGTCAAATCACGGTCGGATGTCAGGCGTCAGCAGTGTTGCCATCCA
Source organism: Rhyzopertha dominica (assembly GCA_025024175.1). Lineage (NCBI taxonomy): Eukaryota > Metazoa > Arthropoda > Insecta > Coleoptera > Bostrichidae > Rhyzopertha > Rhyzopertha dominica. Next base: position 40,904,650 of record QCXZ01000064.1, read on the forward strand.
TACCATAATTATGGTATATATACCATAATGGTATGACAAATACCATATACCATAATAAACTATTATGGTATCCACATTTTACCATAATTTGCACAGAGTCAATTTCAGTTTTTTTTTCTATAACACAAGAATTACATCACGGCAAGCTTGGTTTTCTACATCGCGTACTAGCCTCGTCACCGGGTTTCATTTCCTAGCCTCTCTCTCTTTAGAGCGAACTTTGTACTTGGTTTATTCAAAAGTTACTTAAAATTTTGGGGTTTTTTGTACAGCGATGGGTATGTAGGCACAACTTGTACTGTAATAAGCTACTAAACTAACACCTAAAAATTCTGAACAACCCTATTTAAAGAAAATGGCGGCGACTAGTTTTTCTTGTTTTTCACTAAGAAGGAGTAAAAATTACGCATACATGGCAAAGACACAAATTGAAGAAGACAAAAGTCAGCATTCAACTGTGAAGCAATATTTATTATACGAGGTAAGGTTAAAAAATATTTACAAAAATGAACTTTAAATACAAAATATGATAATCTGCAAAAAAAATTTTTTGAACACCCTCCAAGCTATCTTCAGAGTTTAAAAAGACCTACAATTTGACATATAACTTAAGGTTGTACGTAAAAAAAATAAAGAAAATACGTGCCTGAGGAGTTCTAAGTGGCGGACCCTGTATATGTCGTTGATCGTCGACCAACGATAATGCATATACCATAATTTGTGCCAAAATACCATAATTTATGAAGCAAGGCCTGGCAACACTGGGCGTCAGACAAGCTGATTGTAAACACACGTGGTTTTCTAAATGTTATCATCTTGTGCCGGTGTTGTATTTGTTGTGTTTGTGTTTGATGATACTTAATTAACGCAAGAATAACGAACAATAAACAAAAAAATAAACACAACACTTAAAAAACTCGTTTACAGATGATTCAGCTCAGCTGCCACTGTACTGTCAGTGGTCAGCTGTACACGATATTGCTACTTACTCCGATTGTTGTTTATCCCTCTCTTTTCAACACGGTATAACCTGATTGTTCACTTATGACGTCACAACGGAATTACTTAATTTATATTAATTAATATCTCAAGTTCTAGGCAATATTGAAAGAAATGTAAAAAACACACAGTCTTATTTCAATTGGATCGTTCGGAATGTATAATAAAAAAAACGCTGATATACCCAATTAAACTACATCAATTCGCCGGGTGGCCCCAGAAGCTGGAGCTGGTTTATAAAACATTGAAAATAAACAAAAACAGTTTAAGTGGCAATGCCTATTACCGAAGATTACAGTTTAGCAGGTGGTATTTACAAAATGTGAAGATGATGGTGATCTTCCCAGGCAAATACTTTAGGCAGATGGAACACGATTGACGAATGTGTGTAGAGTTCAATAGGCGTAACTTTATTATTTGTCTACTGAATATCCACAGCTGATAAATCAAAGATTTCGAGTTCGATTTTGTTTTAATTCCTGGTGTTGTTTGATTGATACGAACCTTTAAAGACAAAAACTGTAACGAACAAAAAAAATTCCCGCCCTGTGACAAATTATTAACCGCAAAAACATTTAAAACATCTGGTCCCAGTAGGATGGCTGCCCATTCTTCACGACATACTACATTTTTTTAGAGAAAGCTTTAGTATAGAGTGTTCAAATATTAGACCAGTACAATACCCTAGGACCCGACCTTACCTTCCTTGACTTTCTTTTGTGGGGTACCATTAAAAACAAAGTATTTAATTTTGGACCACCATAAACACCGGAAATTTTAGAACAAGGAGTACTGGATATGCTATGGTCATTAAATACGTAGGGTCTATAGTTATAGTGCCAAAAGTATGTTGAGCAGGATGGTTAACCATACTGAATAGTTTGCTTAAGTGAATCTGAATTTTTAATTTCCCACTAGAGTTGTTTTCTTTTTTCATATATCTCGTATGAATATTTTGCAATAAAAGATGAAATTACACAGATGTGGAACCTGGATGATGATAGTGCCAGTAGTGGTGGGTGTAAAGGGGAAGATTTCAAAAAGCCTTGGAAAACACCTTGAGTTACTGGGGCTGGACTCAAATGTATTTATACTTCTGCAGAAATCGGTGTTGCTGGATACGTGAAGTATAGTACAAAGAGTGATTGACAATAAAAATCGCCAGACATAATAACGAAACTGATTATCTTGTCTGAGACCGATGTATCAGAGATATAGCCACTCAGAAGAACAAAGAGTGTGATAATAATAATAATAATAATAATAATAATAATAATAATAATAATAATAATAATAAATATAATAATAATAATAATAATAATAATAATAATAATAATAATAATAATAAAGAACCACTACGACAATCACTAGATGCATTTGAAAAATTTCGTGAAGACATAAAAATGGAATTCGGTATTGTGAAGTGCTCAAGCTGGCAAAAGCTGATAACATTGTAATAGACTAACATGTTGTTTTGAAGAACATCGAGGCCGACGAAAGCTACAAATACTTGCGAATACACGAGTCTGGCGGCATACAACACAAAGCAATGAAGGAAAATATAAAGAGACAGTATTACAGCATAATTATAAAAATAACCAAAACACAACTAAGTGCAAAAAAATGAAATAACTGCCGTTAACAGCCTAGCAGTGCCCGTCGCAATGTATAGTTTTGAAGTCATTGATTGGAGAAGAAGAGAGGAAATAAAAGTCATGGACAGAAAGAACAGAAAGCTCTTGACAGTGGATGATATGCTGCATCCCAAATCAGATGTGGACAGGCAGTACGCAAAAAGGAAAACGGTGGCAGAGGATTGCTTGAGCTAAAAGCGATGTACAGCATGGGATTCTTAGGAATAAACAACTACATACAAAAAGAGCATGACAAATACACAAAATCCTTGAAAGAATATGACAGCTTCGAATTTTTATACTCCATTACAAAATAAGCGGCACAGATAAAACAAACAACGCCGCAGAACAATCAACTGAAGGCCAAACAAGCACTGAAAGTGGGTATAGGAAAAGAAAAAGTACAGGCATGGGAGAACAAGCCACTCCATGGACAACTCTATAAAATACTGGATAGTGAAGAAACTTATAAAGAAGCATCGACAACCTGGCTAGCTACACTCCCACTGAAGGCCGAAACGGAAAGTTTAATGATAGCTTATGACCAAGCGGTAAACACTAACTACTATTTAAAAAAAACATCCTAAAACAACCCTCAGGCAGGAAATGCCGGCGGTGTGGAATGGTTTATGAGTGCATATTACACATTGTAGCGGGATGCACAATGTTGACGCCCATAAGACATAACAAGGTTGCTAGCTAAGTTCACAGGAAGACTTACAAGTATTTGGAGATACCAGTGAGCGATAAATGGTATGAACACTAGCCAAAGCCCGTTTCAAGGAACAACCATATGTAGTGGTGATGTGGGTGGTGATGCCGGCCAAATTACGGGGCTTGTGAGCATACACCATACACCCGACAGAAAAAAATCACATGTTGACAGGTCTGGAGACCTTGAGGGGCACGACACATCACCAAAACGCGAAATGAGTTTTCCTGGGAACATGTTGCGTACAACATTCATTGATGCGTTGGCAGTATGTGCCGTGGGACCAACTTGCTGAAACCACACATTTCTTGGATTTATCCGTTTTCGTCGTAGTTCTGGCATAAGAAAAATTTGTATCATGTGAACGTAGCGGTTATAACTGACAGTGACTGTAGGCCCGGCCTCTTCAAAAAAGTAGGGACCAATAATGCAGGTAGGTCCAATGGCACACCACACAGTTACTTTTTCACAATGAAATGGTCGTTCATGAATATTTCGAGGATTTTAATGTGCCCAGTACCTGAAGTTCTTTTTATTGAGCGCTCCATTTAAATGAAAATGAGCTTCGTGGCTCTGCAGACGTAAATTCTATTCCATAATCACTTTCATTCTCGTAGCACAATCTTCACGAGTTTCTTTTTCCTTCAATTTATGTACAAGCTATAATTTGTAGTGGTGGAATTTTAAATCTTTATGTATGATTGTCCTAACTGATTCCCGATTCATGTTCAGCTCAATTGCATGCTTTCGAGCGGATCGTGATGGACTTTTGATGAGCGCATTTCTTACTCGCTCTGTTTTCAGGGGTTCTTACGGTACATTTTGGACCATGTGACTTTTTTTTTCATTATACTGCCAGTTCTCAAATTATTCACCCATCTTATGATGGTGTTACGAGACGGAACAGCTCCCCGTCGACCAATATTAAAGTGAGTGCGGAAAAGCCGGTGCGTAGTTATCACTGATTCGCAATTTTGAATATACGTATCGTATGCACTGTTTCACTGTCCACTGCTTCATTTTTACTAAAATGCCACAATATTACAACGGTAATACCATCGCATTTGCCCCGCTCTAACTGCGGTAAGCTTCGTACTAGGCGTTCCAAAAAAATTCCGGTTCCCGGTTGTCACCATGTAATTGATATAGTTGTGCCAGACGATGGTAACATGGTCAAAAAAACATCACGAAAAGATCAGTAAGTACAAAGATTTAGAAATAGAAATTCAGAGGATGTGGCATGTGAAGGCAACAATACCCATAATAATAGGTGCACTAGAAATAGTAAAGAGAGGGATGATTAATCCTTTGAAAGAGATCCCTGGACGACCAGCTGTTAAAGACCTCCAAAAATAGAGAGATGAATTCCCAAAGCTTCAGGTAGAACTCGAACATACACTTACCTTGATAAAAATGGAGTGCGAGAAAACAACACAATAATAATGATGATGATGATGATGATGATAATAATAATAACAGTAGGTTGTTAGGGTTCATAATAGCATAAAGAAAGCATAAAAGCTGCGGTTTGGGTACTTTCTTTTTTTCCAGTTAGCCCAAACAGGTTTCATACAGAGATACAGTATATAAGTATAACTCCAAAAGCTGAAGAAACAAACTGGTAATAAACAAAACCCTGAGATGCTGGATACCCCATCAACAGCTCGTCGGTTCATCAACCTATCCGAATAATCCGACAAGAGCCGTAAATTCCAGATTTGCATCGTAGGGAATTGCTCACATCTACGATAAAACTCCCGGCGAGGGAGCAAACGAGCGGCTAAGAGAGTCGGCCGCGTGATTATGACTCCCGGTTAATCCGAGTTGAAATCTCCAGCAAACCGATTCAAACAGTCATGTCGAGGACTGCCATGAATAAATTACCGGCCGTAACATGGCGGGGCCCCGGAGTCTTGTAGATTAGCGCGCGGCCCCTTCCCGGATCCTTAGGGAACACTTCCCGGACGCGTCTTACAGCCACCGCCGCTATCTCCGCTTAATTGCCTCGCCGGCCCTTGAAATATACATAAAACTAACTGCGGGCCGGCTTTGTGCCCAAGAAGATGTTAGTTATCGTTCGTTGGCGGCGATATTGCGGCTGGTAATTGTCATATTTTATGTGTCCGTTGAAATTATCGTTATGCGTTGCGTTGGCGATATTCACAGCCTTCGCTTGCCAGTTTCAAGGATTTCTTCGATGGGTTCGTAAGATCTTAATCGAAAGACTAATAAGCGCTAAATTTGGCTTATAATTGGGTATGTAAACAGGCTTAGAAAGGTCATTTATTTTCATACAGGGTGAGTAGTAAGAAATGAACCAAAGTCCTGGTGTCCCTGTATATATATGTACACAATGTAGACAAAACAAATAGGTTCGACTCCGATTTTACTTTTACTTTGTCTATTGTTATAGAGCATGGAATACCTTATTAGAAATTAATGTGGTAAAATCCTTACCACGGCACAGTAATAAATTATCTAACTTTAACCTACATTGTTAACATTGAATAAAAAGAATATCTTGCGCCCAAATTTAAGAAATTATTGATTATAATAGTCTTTGAAAGTGGAAATTAGATTGAACCGTTATTTGATAAATAGTTTGGTTATGTGTTGTTTGCATACTATTTTAGAAATAATTCCAAAACGAGAAAACTATCAATTTTTACCGCAATTTTTCATAAATAATAGCTTACCAAAGAAATTAAAAACGTGTGTCGTCATTTACAGTTTTTCTTCAGAATTCACGACGAAAATTTTTTTATTGTGCCTAGTGTAGGTACTGTTTTAGTAATAACTTCAAAACAAAAAATTATACTCGTCTCCGGTTTTCACTATTCTCTTTCTTGCATAATAGTCTACAAAATAAAGTGAAAATAAATATACCGTGCAACAATTTTTTTAGGAATCGAGTAAAGTAAGACAATTTTTCAACAGACGCCTTTTACAGCTATTTAGAGAAACCAATTTTGTAACAAATTACCATTGAGGGAGTTTCAAGTCCCTCTAAAATGAGTCCTAGTCCGTTTTTTGGTTGAGACGTTCAGAAGATAATATAGCATATACTAGTTACCATGTCAACCAGAGAAAAATATTGTAGCATGTATTAGGTAATTATGCAAAAATTCTATAAAAAAAATTTCACCAACATTTTATGCGCAAATTTTGCATTTATATGCGTGATGCCAAATACTCTCCCTAGCGGGAAACTTAGGAACTTCAAAAAATTTTTAATGTTTTTCTGTGGTACGTTTTTATTTGTCGTACATTTGTTTCCAAAGACTTTGTTTCATGATTCACAACGAAAGCCTTAAATAGTACGTAAATTATCCACTGGTAATACATTCTCCGTTCAATACAAAATATAACGCGGTAGTCTAGAAAACAAACTGGTTTAGCACGCTTCCCCTCTAGATGTCTGCAGATGCCAACACTGGAAACAATCGAGTGACTCGAAGCTGGCTGGACCAAACCGGATCCAAATGCAGCTGCAAGTTACATAACGGAATATTTAGAGGTGGAGATAAATACAAAACTTGATCGATGAAGATTTGATGTATAACAAACCAATTATACCAATATAATACAAGAAGTAGCTGTTTTGAAATATTTTACAGTTAGCGAAAATACTTTTGTTAAAATTATGTGCAATCTTTAAACTATGATTGTTGAAAATAATTTTCTAATTAAACGTCGTTAATCCAAAATAATTGGCAGACTTCTCATTATTCTTTTATTATCTATTTCATTCAAGAATTTGACCACATAATTAATTACAGCAGAAGAAACGGTAGCCCGCGTTCGATTTTGTGGTACTTACCTAAGATACAATTGATATACTAAACACAAACTTACACTATCGCACAGCTACCGTCTCTTACTTTGATAAAAACTCTAACAAAATACAGGGCTTCTATAAATGATTCATGCAATGCGGGCGACGTTGATTTCTGAATTCTTTGTGCCCCTTTTTGTAACTGCTGGCAAGCTACAATATGCACGGCGATAGTAGAAGGTTGCAGATCAATGTCTCCCACAGTTCCGAAATGTGATCTTTCTGCAACCTTAAAGTTGATTATCCCATAAAACACTACAGAATATGTTGAAAAAAACACCCCCACGCGTTTTCTCATATTAAAATATATCCAATAATTCAAAAATCGACAGATATATACGTCATTGTATTCACTTTCCTGAGAGGCGGCAAATTGATTTAATCGATAATTTCCATAAGCGGCCTCGTTGCATGAATCATTTATAGAAATCCTGTATATGGATCTGAGGTGAAACCATACGGTTGAAGTTTCCAGAACAAAACTGAATACTCATTTGTGTCAAATGATTTTTGAAAGTAAACTCTGCGAGAACCATACTACATTTGTCATAATGGACGTAAAGACATAGAATTTTAAAAGTAGTATTTATTGTAAGTACAGCTCAAAGTTTATAATTTCACTTTGTACTCTGATGGATACTGCTTATGACAATAAAAGTAGGTAATGCAAAAATAGAAACTTGCGCCACCAAATATCTGATGAGTATACATGTTTTCCGATATAATATATAGAAGTTAAAAGGCCAATAATTTTTTTCTGCAACGAAGCTCGTTGCTTTCTATAAAATAGACGACTGACTTGCAGATCATGGACTCAGGTCATTCATACCTTGAGGAGAATTCTATTCGAGCAACTGACTTCAATGACTGAAATCAAGCTCCGTTCTTCTTGTCCAAACTTTATCACTAACACAAGCTTACCAAGAACAGCTAATGACTAACATTGTTTTCAACGCTAGCCAAAATGCATAACACGCGATAAAGTAAACATACTCTATAAAAAGTGTGTGCTTCAATGAAAAAAAAATGTTCATTTCTAATGCAGTAAAAGTAATTATAACCTTTCTGATGAAGCACTTTTTTAATTAATGTGTCGCATAAGTCCGGATAAAAGAAAAGCTTGGAAAGTACAAATTAAATTTACAAATATACTTCTATGGACTGTCAGTGTCTCAGGCAAAAGATCTCTATTGCTTGCTACATAAGATTAATTCCGGTGATAACACAAAGGAAATCCCCGAAACGAGCAATGCATATGAGTTTCGTGAAAAAAATATATGACTAATTATTAAGCATACTTTATCTTAAAATTATTAACGAATTTAGATACCCACAGTAGATTTATTTTCTGATTGTTTTTAGTAAAATGAGTTGTACATTATTTTACACAGTGGTACGCATTAGTTCAGAAGTAGAAATTTGATTTTGTGTATTAGTGTTTATTTCAATAAGCCGAATAACTAATATTAACTATAAATATATATTGTATAAAGTATAACACAATCGCAAATATACCATTTTTGCACATACTTAACGCTAACACATCCTTGCGCTATACCATCGGTTTAACGGTGATTTGAAGTCTTTAAAGCCTACAGTACAGTCTCCTTTAGCAGTGAAGTTTTTAGTGAATTTTTAAAGGTGCAATTATCCGCACTTTATCAATCTGATATCTTTGGTACGGTGTCTGTCACACTCATAGCTTGAGAACGGCTCAACGAATCGGGCTCGTAGGTCTTGGCCTGACGATGATCAACATGTATTTTTTCTTTCTATGAGAAATGTATGTTCAATACTTAAAATGAAATTAAATACATCTCGGCGATACAAGCAAATTGCGCTAAAGTCTGCTTTTTTCCCGGAAAAGCTTTCACGCCTGTTTCGTGTTTTAAAGTATATAACATGAAAAAAAGGATTAAGGTACTAAATCTTTGTCAAAAAAAGTTTTACAAAAACAAAATATTGATATTTACTAAGTATTGGCAGTAGAGAAGAATTGCAAATGTCTTCTTATTTACAATTGATAGTGTACGCATAGTATTTTAATTTTATAAAACCCTACAACCAACCATACAAAACAGCGGGAAACGTTAAGAAAATTTCGTAATTTGGTCAATAATTGTATAAGTCAGTTTATTCAAATGGTAAATTTGTTAAAAAAAAAGATTTAGATAAGGATATGCCAATACCACACAGATCGGTATACCTTTATCGTGTCAGCTACACATTTTTTATGGCGGTTTCATTTCGTAAACACGGAAGTTTAGAACAAAGCGTGATGTTCTGTCTACAACCATTGTGTATTTTTTATAACAGACCTTGGATTTGATGTATGCTATAAAAAGTAGGATATAACAATGCTTTCATTTTTATATAGCTAAGGTAGCATAACCGATGCGCTACCACTTTATATTATATTTGTCATTTTTGTTTTAATGTACGATTAACTCTAGACCGCTTGCTGAAGAACTAGACTTCGTAACTAGTCACATAACAAATGATTTAGAAATGGAAATTCTAGCGCAAAGTAGCTATTGCTACATTCGTCAATCTTTATACATTGGAGCAACCATCCGGCGCCGATGATGTCATTTTTATTACAATGACAATAAGAAAATGCATAGATAACCCGTAATGTCTCCAGCGAGCAGAAATATTACGCGAGAATGTCGCTGAAAACCAATAAAAGTCAGCAAAAACTTCGAACTTCTGAAATACGTTCGAAAAACAAACAACTCGCGTCGTCCCGTCACCCTTATGGTCCCCTTGCAGAAGGTCCGACCCATTTTTTCGTCCGTTCTTTATCGAGGGTAATATTTCCAATACATAAACCCCTTTCTTTGGCTCCGGTCTGAGGGATGGGGGTTCTAAAAGGGGTGGAGACGATTGTGCCATCGTCCTACTTCGCTCGAACGACAAAGTCCTCCGCGTGTCGTCTTTTTCACATAAATTCCATTTGTTTACAAGATATACAATATTCGCACATTTCCAATATTAATAAGATTAGCTCCTATCACAAATTACAATGTTCTATTCTAATTGTTAAGCCGTACATCGTGCTTAACACCCTTCGAGCAAAGTGCCGGTTACCTCTTTCCAAATAGACGTTCTAGTTTTCTTGTTGTTTTTATGGTTTAGGTTACACCAAAACCAAAAAAAAGATAATACAGATAGAAAACAAAATTTTGGATTACATATTTTTTGTTTTCTATTGTGTTTCTAAAAAACACCTAATTTCCGAAATACAGGGTGTTGAAATTAAAAGAAGCAAATCGCATTTCTATTAATATTAATAAAGAAGGTATCTTCTTCATTAATACGTCTAATCAGCAGAGGCTTACATCCTAACTGCTTTTTTCGTAATACTTATTTCAAGAAACTCCCTTGTGGTTCTGTCTTTGACGTGGACTGTCTACCTCAAATATGTGATAGAGGATGTAGTTAATTTTGAACTAAAATACTTATAGACCGTACGTCGCAGTTCGTAAAGCCACCGCTATGTGACTCATTAGCGGTCTTTACAAAAGTCCAAAGTGTAGCGTGATATGTATCCACGTCAGAATCAAAATTTTCGGATTTTTGAAATAATAATGCATATCTTTTAAGGCAATTAAAGTTATTTATTTATTCTAGTGATATCCCGCGCAGAATATCAATTGAAAGTAATAAGAAAAATTCTAGGTATAATTGTAAATAAAATATTTAATAATCAGTTTTTAACTTTATCACATTTGCTGAAAATGACGACTCGCAACTTTAATGTAGCCTTTTATCCGATTATTCTATATCTTAAACTCCTAGACAATTGGCGTAATATGTATAATGTAATTGTTTGAGGTGACTTCTGTTTGCTTTTACGACCTGACCAATGATTTGGATACGTAGTGTTCAAATGTGCACACTTTGCAGATCATTTCAGATCTGCAAAGTGCCGTACATCTGCAGCTTGCCGTACTTTCGTACTCACGCGAGCCATCAACATACTTCGGAAATGGCAATTTTTTTTATGCAGGCATGTTTATGTGCATCAATAAAATTTATTATTATTATTATTATTATTATTATTATTATTATTATTATTATTATTATTATTATTTATCAGTTCTTCAATTGTTTTAGCTTCCCAGTCGCCCTCGTAAACTTGCTGCTGTATTTGATACCATAACTGTTCGATTGCTCTGAGGAACATTTGCAACGTTGCTGTTCGAAGAATAAATTTGACATGGTACCTTTGATACACTTACTTACACTTTTGGTTTATACTTAGTCCTGGAGGTGCGAAGTAAGGAACAGAATACAATCCTTGGGATTTGGTTCAATTCTGACGCGTTTCTCGCGTTAGGTTTGTACCATATTCCGTAGTCCTTAGTCCTGTCCTGATGACCGTTACAAGTGCGGGCAAAACATCGACCTTATTCCGAAATCAGACGCAGTCTAACCCAAAAAGACTAAGATCTGATACCAATAATATATAGGAATGATTAGTTATATTATATAGGAAATGGAAAATCTAGTTCTAACTTCAAAAGCTAACTGGAGTTCAAACGCAAAATAACAACAAATTAGAGGTCGGAACGGAGCGACTGAAATTACGAGAGTCGTTTATAATGGTAAAATTTTGAGCACTTAAAGCTTGTTTATTTCAAAAAGCAAATCATCAAATTTTATTCGATTAGAAATTTTAGAAATGCATAAAGTTTTAACAGGACAAAAATTTTACTATTTTAACTTAGTCTTGAAATTTCGGTCACGTATCTAAAATATTATTTGATCGCCAATTTGTTTGTGTTGTTAGTTACTTTCGTTTGAAGTCAAGTCTTCTTGTTTTAATTGGTTCTTACTGTTTCAGTACTAGTTCTTCCATTTCTTAGTATCTGTATGTTTTGAAACTCATTTTAGATCAAAAATACATTAGAAGTGGTATATAATCTTAATTAAGTGTGATATTTGAATTCCGCGTTTTATAAGTAATTGGATGGTCTGTTAATACACTTCATTACAAAATGTTCATCCAGAATAGTTGCATGAAAATTTTTGTTACAAATTGATAAGTAAATACTATTCCACTTTGACGGCATAATTGTTGCTCCTTCTGTTACAGCTTAAACCTTGCCAACTGATGGTATTTGCAATAGACAATGCGTTAACCTATCCAAGCACTTTTGAACTACTATACACAGTAATAAAGCAAATGGTACAGTAACGCTCTGATCAACTGTAAACCAAGAAAATGCGGATTAAAAATAAGCACGATAAAGCTCTAAATGAATGAAACTATGAAACGAGTAAATCGTATTATGAAACAGAATATACCCTTTCTCTTAGAGTTAAGTGGTAGCGTTAACTTGCAAATGTTAATTATACAATGTCCCCTAACCCTTTTACTGCAACAGGCGACCTCACCTCACACACGCACCATTAGCTGATCTCTATAATTAATTCAAATAAATCCTCTCAATATGTGGGTATTCTCAGTGATAGTTGGTATAGTTCCGTTCCTAATCCGTTCCAATTAGAACTGTGCTAGTAACCTAAATAATAGCAATATATGCTTTCTTAGGTGCGGTTTAAAGTGATTTAAAAATATATATTTGTATTTCTAGCAAACCGGATTTTCCAACTTTATAAGTGGTCTATGCAAATGTGTATTGAGAATATCTATGACAGATTGGAATAGTGTTTACGTGTTGATGATCTGCATTAAATAAATGTTATGATTAAAAAAATTAAATCTGTGTTTGCATTAACAAGAAAAGTTTTTTTTAACTAGGTGTTTATTCTTTATACAGGGTGTCCTCGAAATACACCGACAACGTCTGACAGGTGACAGAAAACGGAATTTTCAAAACTTTTTTCGAATAAATTATTTCCAAAAACGCTTTGTTTTTGATATACAGGATATTGAAATTGAATTTTTTTAAATGATTTTTTTAAGACTAATGATGAACTATAAAAGATATCATTTTCAAATTTGGGGGGAATCATAACGGCATAAGGTACAATGAAGAAAAAGTATTCGCGGTATTCCTAAAGCACCACTGACGTGCGCTAGGGTAATGTACACCTCCCTTTTTAATAGAACTTTTGGGTCTGTCTATTATTAGACAAAACCAATACAGTTTTGTAATCTGTAATCCATTATAAATAAAACATATCTCATTGAAGTTTGCCGTAAAATGACTCATTCGTCCCTAAAAATTGATTTTTTGAGTGAAAACACTACACCGCCATTATTTTGTGAAGACACAAAAATGTTATTGAAACTGATATCGCTTGAAAAGTGATAGAAAATGCAATTTTAAAAACTTTTTTTCGGATAAAAAAATTTTCGAAAACCTTTTATTTTTTATATACAGGGTGTTGAAATTAAATTTTAAAAGATCATTTTTAATTCAATTTTGGCACGTTGTATATCAAAGATGAAGCGTTTTCGGAAATTTTTTTATTATTAATTTATTATTATTATTATTAAGTTTTTAGAATTGCATTTTCTATCAAGTCAGAATCTAAGAAGGAGCTATCATATTATATATCTGGCAAACGTGGTCCAGCACGGTATACGCGATGGCAACCCATCACTATATTGAACTAGTGATTGGGTTCTTTTGAAACGAAATCCGTCCTTTATATATAAATTTAGAAAAAACATCCGTAAACAATTGCTGTTTTTTCATTGATTTTGAAACTGTGGACTAAAATGCACGAGCAACCGTTTACAACAGTGGCCAATCAATAATGTTATAGTATTAAAAAAACATTCTTCCTTGAACACAAAATTTTGCAGCGGGATCTCGAACTACATATGGTTGATCATAGGTTGCAAGCTACCCTTAATAAATTAACTAAAGTGAAATAAAGTTTTGTTTCGCCTATAGTAAATATCGAGGTAAAACGGTTATGTTAATCAAAGTGAATTTTACGTAGCTTGCTTTGAAATATCTTAATAAAGGATACAGAAATTATAGAAAGCAAAATGTATAAAATGTACGATAGTACTCATCATTAAAGCCGGAAAAGGTATTTTCTAGTCTATAACAAAACATTCATCAGTGTAAAAAAATTCCTGGGAGACCTACAAATTTTTGCAGAACAATCACACAAGAAAACCAATTTAGATATGATAAATTAAAAGAAATGGGGTACACAAAATATCTGTTTAAAAGGATTTTCATGATTTTCATGGGTTCTATTACTAGTTATTATCTGTCAGAGTATATAATACATTCTTGATTTACTCGTTTTTTTCTAAAAGCAAGAAACTGTAATATTATTCGCTCATTTATTTTCATGAAATTCATCTCGCAGCAGCGGACAAAGTAATTAATTGTTATGCCTCTACATAATACATCATCCACCATAATTAAGACAAATAATATAACATTTCGGCAAGGAGGCTGCTCTTTCACAAATTAATCCCACGAAATGCGGAACATTCATCTTAGAATCGCAGCAGTCTTGGCACAAAACAACCGCAATGCCACCGCATTGCATTGTTTTTAGGGGAGGTTCCTTCTCCTAAGCTCGCCCCAATGTCTTATTTTGAACGTTCCCCTCACCAGGATTTGCTGTGTGTGTTCATTTTTTTATATTAAGTAAGATGAGCTTTGATGAAGCATTCCCGTTTACGTGGTGTTGACTTGCTTACTACTCATCTTATATAATATAATCACACATTCATTTTAAAGATTGCTAAGAAACGAGACTTGCAGGATTTTGAAAGTTGCCACCATAACTAATTGATATCATTTTAATAAACAATTCATAAGCTGCTGTACAAGTTCCGGCTATAGCGAAAGAACTTGACTAGTAGCTTCCCAATTTCAAACAACCGACCCTTCATCTTTCAGATATTTATAGATACTAAAGTTATTATTTAGTTTATATAAGATTATCCGCATTTAAAATCAACCATTTTACAGATTAATTAAGGATTGGATAACAGCCTCGGCTTACCGCAAAGGCTGCTAATGTACAATTAATTAAAATTGTTTTTAAATACTCTACGGAATAGTAACTGCTTATTAAACTTGATCAACTTGTAACTTTTTTATACAACCGTGTTTAGATTTTATGTTGTAGCTATACACCGAACTCTATAAAATATGAACATCAGAGAATGAGCACGTGACATTAAAAGAATGTTCCCTTTAGAAGAATTCTTATTTCTTTGTAGGCACGTGCAGCTGCGCAGCAGAATGTGCAGTGTCAGGTATTTTGGTGTTCATGTCACTCTGTCAATGTCAAAATGTCATATCAAGCAACGACGTTAACAGCTGACACTACGGTTAAACGTAAACAGTAAAGATGTAAACAATGCAACATAACCTAGAAAAAACAGCTTGATAACTGACTACTGGCATCGCAAATGACATTGACAGTTCTCCAATAATGGATAGCGCAAGCACCTCAAGAAACTGCGCAGATTTGAGAGGTCTCTGATGTTCCATATTTTATAGAGTTCGGTGAAGCTGTATCATCGACAACCATATAAAAGTTATAAGCGGTTTTCTTGAAATTTATATCTATTCATATTAAAATTAATAATATAATAATTTATATAATAATAATTTTAATGTCGTGACGCAGGTAAATGAAGTATTTTTTCAGCTATTAGTAGAAAATGACATTTAATATGTTTCAAATTTGTTGCCAAAACACATGTAACAATAATAACCACTGAAATGTCTAATTTGAAACTAACGTCTGTTTGTGAGAAGTGCGGCGAAATTATAAATTAAAACTTAAAAAAGATTAAAAGATTTTTTTTAACGAAATCATTCCTAATTATTTTTATTCAAGGGTTTTGATTTGTTGCCATTCTTCCGTATTATCGTTTTGTTCTTGCTTGTGTTGTTACTTTTGTTCCTGAGTACTCATTTAATTAATTGATTCACAATTTGTTTCTATTATAACGGCAGTTTCTATTGCAGGTCTTCAGCACTCTGGAGGTGGTTACCTGGCAGCCGGCAAACGAGGTAGCTTGCATAATACTTTACGTGCTTGGAGAAAATATCAGATTTTGATGCTTCAAGTCAAGTAAAGACGTAACCCCGGATTATAGGTTCGGATACTGACCGGATGAAGCAAATGAATTTCTATATTTATAATGTTTTATATAAAAAATTAAAAATTGCAGTTTTTGAAAAAATTTGAGACCCATATGTATCAAATTATACGAAATAGAATTTAATCGTGTATCTCACCACAAAGAAAAGACTACAGAGCAGTGTTGAAAAAAAACAAGTAATCCTTATCTTCATCTATCTTCATATCATAGATATCGCGGATGAAAAAGCAATGATATTTTCACAAAATTACACATAACTCCAAAACATCTCTGTACATGATTTAAAAGGTAACATTAAAATTCAGTAAGAATCCAAATTGTAATAGTATAAAAATTTTAAACAGAATTGGTGTTACTCAGAGTCCACGATTTCAAAGAAGTTACAAAAGAAATCCTCTGTGAGACACCCTGTATTTACACTTTATTAATGAAAACTAGTCTAATCGTTAGTTTAATCCGTTTTATAAAAGTACGTCTAATCACACAAACACATATAAACATTTTTTAGTGGTTACCACAACTGTATTTATTAAAACAGAAAATGCAGCAAGAATTACATGTTACTGACCACACCAGGGAAATTATTTTTTGTGGCACTGCATTGTGTGACATGAATAAGAAACGTCGATCAGCATCAGTGCAGTTTGTGTTAATAAAATATAAATTAAATCAATTTAATTCAACGATAATTTAGAGGCTACAAGCTACAGTCTACATTTTTTTTCATTTTGAAGTGTAAGGTAATATAACTTGAAGAAAGAAAAAGAATTGACTGTTGCATGTAAGCTATAATGTATCTTTATATAAACAAAGTATGCAACATAAGCAATTTGTTCTGATGCTATTTTGTTTTATTTTGTTGTGATTATAGTGCTCATATTTTATGTTCTTCACTTTATTTTAAACACTAATTTGTTTTATATAATCTATTTCATATTTTTTAATTGGTTGTTGTTTACAATGTTGTTGGTAATATTTATACTTGTATATTATACAAATAAAAAAAATTGGCACATTTTTGTGTTATTGTAATTTACGAGTACTTTACAGCAAAACAGATTTTTTGTAAGCCCCTGCATTGAAGCAATTAAGCAAAAACGAAAACTTTCTGAGTCGATCGGACCTAAGCGATCAGCTGTGCGCTGCTGCCAATTGGGTATTACAGTGAAGTAAAAATTACGGAATTCAATATAGTTTCCTTGCTAAATGTAACATATGCAAATAATTCCATATTTTGGTTAGTATAAAAAAAGTATTTAAGTACGTGAATATTCAAGTCAAGTTGAACTATTTTAAAACGCTCTCCAAAGGATGTGACGACTCAACTGAAAACGGAAATACGCAACTTGGCAACACTGTTACTTTGCATTCCTTTGTGTCCGTCAAATCACGGTCGGGTGTCAGGCGTCAGACTAGCTGATTGTAAACACACGTGGTTTTCTAAACGTTATCATCTTGTGCCGGTGTTGGATTTGTTGTGTTTGTGTTTGATGATGCTTAATTAACGCAAGAATAACGAACGATAAACAAAAAAATACAAATACAACACATAAAAAACTCGTTTACAGATGATTCAGCTCAGCTGTTACTGTACTGTCAGTGGTCAGCTGTACACGATGTTGTACTTACTCCGATTGTTGTTTATCCCTCTCTTTTCAACACGGTACAACCTGATTGTTCACTTATGACGTTACAACGGAATTCCTTAATTTATATTAATTAATAGTTCTAGGCAATATTGAAAGAAATTTGAAAAACACACAGTCTTATTTCAATTGGATCGTTCGGAATGTATATTAAAAAAAAAAGCTGAAATACCCAATTGCAGTAGACTTGGCTTTCCACTAAAGACGGTCATGGTATTATCCATTGATGTTCATCTTTGAATGAAGCTACAATACAGAAATTCATCTTTTCACTCCAGCAACAGTTTATGAATGGAGTAACAAATAGTAAAAACGAGGTCAATTCCTTTGCTGAGCACTGACCTAGTCAAGCAAATCGTGTTGCAGAGCTGGGTTCGGATACTGCTAAAATGTATCCGGATAACGGATACGGGTACCGGCAATGGT
This sequence comes from Rhyzopertha dominica, assembly GCA_025024175.1. Lineage (NCBI taxonomy): Eukaryota > Metazoa > Arthropoda > Insecta > Coleoptera > Bostrichidae > Rhyzopertha > Rhyzopertha dominica. The sequence goes on from QCXZ01000064.1 coordinate 40,922,969, forward strand.
GTCCGGATACCAGATACAGGATACGGATACATTTAGTTGCAAAATGCGTTCTAAATACATGTAACTGAATACTTTTCCGGATAACGGATACGGATACTTTTTCAACTGACACCTGTTTACTAAGAAATTTAAATAGAAAGTGCAGGTTAAGTGTGGTTCAAGACAACTTTATTTTGTCAAATAATTACTGAAAAGTAGAATTTCATGCATCATATATGTGTATATTATTGTGGCAAACGAGAATAATCTTTCAACTGGTGCAGATAAAGGCAGGTACGTGTTGTACTTCAAGGAGAGTTTCTTAAGTACCGGGTACTCATTCAACATTTGTATGTTTGATGGCTTATTCTCAAGATATCTTAAGAATTTGAGCTATAGTTAGATTTATGTATTAAAAATGGCAGATTTCGTTGTAGCAATAATAAATTGTGTCCGTGGAAAAACGAAAAGTATCCGGATACGGATACTTTAATTATCACTTAGCGGATGCGGATAATGGATACATTTCCACTAAAAGATTTGGATACAGCCTTCGGTTACGCAAAAAGGATCCGGATACCGAAGTATCCGGATACTACMCAGCTCTGGCGTGTTGGAATAGAGCCACTCTTCTTCGTCGAAACAAAAAATTTCAGCTCTCGGTAGGTAGCAAATGTGATAGTTTGAGGACTACTACGTGCTTACTGGGATCATTGTTGCAAGTATCTACTAAATACTCAGAATTCCTAAAAAAGGTAGAAGGTATAGTGCAGACTACGTCGAAAACTGACTTATTGTTAACATTATTTTAAGAAATTTTGGCTAACAACTTTTTCAAGGTTAAATTTAACTCACCTATGAGTCAATGGCGGCTGCTCAAGTGAAGCACAGCCTCGGGATGAGTTTTAAACCATACTTTAATTTAATAAACTCGATAACAAACAACGTATACTGTAACTAATATTTATGTAGCTCATACATCTAAGACCTTCAAGTTAGGCAACAGTAAAAGCACTGCTGCTTAAGTTAAGTTAAGTTGTCGACGCAAGCACATTTATGCTGTGTCTGTCAACTGAAGCTAAAAAATTCTAAGCTAGGTTTATGCGGCCACTAACCAATTGGAAGTTCGCGCAGGTATGGCGGTATGGCGCGAAGACAGGTGTTAACAGCTAAGTTAACAGTTTAAGTCGTCACTGGAGGCTCGGATCTTCTGATGTTACAAATAAGGTGACCAACCGTCCGGATTTAGCCCGGACAGGTTTGTATTTTTGTTTATGAGTCCGTACTTAATATGGTATCCGGATTTGTCCGGATTTTCAAAATATTGTTTGGATTTGTCCGGTTTTTTAATAATTTAAGGTAAAAATATGCACATGGTATTTTACTTTCTCATTGTTGCCAGTTGTTTTTTCATGCAGTCAGGCGTAGCTAACTTCATAGTTTTATATGTCACATTAATGTCAACCACAGACATATGATCTATTATTATGTAGACGGCTAATTGTTATGGCATGCGCGAGAAAATATTTAACAACCTGTAAGTCGCCATATTGCTCGTTCGTAGGGCGAGTCTGCGCGGTAACTCGCTGGTGTAACAAAGTTAATGGCGATTAGCCGTATGTGCGACAGGTCCTGTTGTTTGTTGTACCGTTGCTATGACGTTTTCATATTATAATCTTTACTGCGCATGCGTCTGGCCCTACCTGCTCGAGGATCATTTATTACAAAATCTTATTACATTAAACTTCTAAGTCTATGTATTTAGTTCTGTGGTGTCAGCACGCAATTGCGTAGCCGGCATAATCTAATGCCTGGCCATGTGGCCATCCATCTTTATCCTATATTACAAATAGCACCATGAAGGCGTCCGGATTTTCTGGTTTGGGAAGTTGGTCACCTTAGTTACAAACGATCTAGGTTAGAATGCAACTCTGTCGTCTCGAATCGGCAATTATCGGTTTCTTTCAAGTAACACCAGACGTATCGCAATTTATTTTCTATCTTAACTAGCATAGTCACTATCCCGTTATTTCAATTTAAGTTTTAAGTAGGATTTACAATAAAATGCATGTCTATGCTGTGCTGTCTACACCTCAACCAACTGCAGATAGTACTATTTCGCTGTCATTACAGCTCATCAGTGCAGTTTAGGTCTAGTGTAGACAACACGGCATAGAACTGGTTTTTTAGGATTTACAATGTTATTACTGTAGTAACAAATCTATTACTTTTTCGAATTATTAGTAGCCAAGGTAATGTATTACAAATGAAATGAATGTTCAAGCGACTGATGTTTTTCACGCGTGCATTACCTAGCAAACGCCAATGTAAAAAGTGGAAAAGTTGTTATTTCTTTATGCTAAATACTCCTCATTTTTGCTAATGTGTGATCCAATAATGTACATTTGCTAGTGCTGAACTGCCAAGCGTCAGTATTGTGGAACACACCCTCATTACCTTATCTTCCTTACTAATATCTAATGTTCTTTGTTTTCCATTTGATATGTTGTTGCTTTCTGCGATGCCTTTTACAATAATACACAATATAAAATAAGAAAACTGGTCGAATATTATTTAGCTGGATCGCAGTTAAAGACCCTTTTAACATATAAATCCAACGTCATTTGCAACTTGTGTCGCACTGATTGTGAGAATTAATATACAGGTCCAGATTCTTTAAGGATAAAAAAAAGGTAGCGGTTGGTAAGAGTGGTATCACTGATACCGCGATAGCGGTCCGGCCTTGCAATCATCCGTGAAATTATGGGGAGGGGTTTTAGTGAGTAGGGCCCCCCAAGAGGGTGGAGGATCCCCCCCACGAAGCGGGGTACCTATAAAAGGTTTCCCCTCCAAAAAAAGGAAACAGGATAAATCTATGTGATAGTGTAAAGATTCTGCATATAACAAACAAAATATTGGTACAATAGGTACAAAACGCCTACCATAATTAAACATTTATACACATTTATTGTCAAAATTTGAATCTATCAGTTTTGTTATTTTTTTTCTTAAATTCCACCGTATACAACCAATAAGAGTGCCAGATCGCTCTGGGGTTGGGAATATTTTCGGTAATTTTGGGTTTTTGCAAAATTTTAATTTGGCGCAGTGTGTGAGTTTAGTAGGCACCGATTCACGGGCTGTCTGGCCTAGTTTGATACTTAATATCCTTACATTGTAGCTTKCTGTAATTTAATCTTAACCATTTTTACTAGTTGGTTTATTTTTTAGTAATCAAAGGTATCACAACCTGCCATACTTGGTTGATTACATATCTTTAATTTGTTCTGCTTCGATACTTAACGGTATAGTGTAGCTGCCTCTGGGACGAGGGGTTGCAGGTTCAAGTCCCGAACAAAGCAAGCGTGTTGTGATTTTTTCATTTACATATAGTATATTTGTGTAGCATTAAATACCACATTAATATCTAATAAGCTACTGAATTGCCATACACAGGCAAAGCTATTAATTAAAGAAATAACTTTACATTTTGCATATATATTGTTGCTCCTAGTAGTAGGCCGATTTAATTTTAATGGCTGGTCTCATTTTTATACCGGCTATACCAAGACCGAAAAAAACAATATAATTTTAAAAGCACGAGGTTACAACCACTTTTAAAGTGATAAAGTTGTTGGTCAGTCAAGAAATCTGCGAATTAGCGTCAATGGCAAAGCTATGTTCAACACAAGCAAGGAGAGATAAATCTTGAGGGACTCCACCAAGTTTCGGGCATCTGGGGACTCCCCGTGATCAATAGAACTGGCGAAGTATGTTTTAGTCAGAATTTCGAAACTTCGACATCGGCATGGAATTTAGATCTTATGTTAATTATTGCTCGTGGCCGTCTCAATATTCATAACATTTCTGAGAGGGGCCCGTTGATAATTACAGATAGTTGCCAAGTTAGAAGTTCGACCCTCTACGGCCCCACGAAGTGAGTCCCTCGGGTCGGTTACTGTTTTTTCAGGGCCAAGTGATTTGATGAACGGGCATTCCTGGAAGTAATTCATAAGGAAAGCGGTTATATTATTGATAATCAGAATTAGGGCTTCTAAGTTGAATTAATAGACAATCTGTTTTCAGTATTCTCAATAAATAAATGAATACTTTATGCTGCAGATAGGTGAACAAATAAATAAAATATTATCAAATTAGTAATCATATTGTGATAAAAACCATAATACTTAAAGCAAGATCACTAAAAACACAAAATGCTGTTATATTTTTGACATACCTAAATATAAAACAACAACAAGAGGAACGGAGTTAAATTTTGAATGTTACCACAATTTGTTACCAACCATGTGAAATAACAAGWGTTTTACATAGGGTGCTTCTACAAGGATATATACGGTGACTATAATAAATTTATTCCACGATAGCGTAACACTTGTGCATTTAACCGCACTTCGCCAGATACTATGCTAAGTCCCAAGACTACAACAGATAATTCTTCGGCGTCCATTTTTCATAAACTGTAACTTTAAAATTACTTTAATTTTAATTACTTCAATGTTAGACAGTATTTGATATACATCAGCTCTTTAAGAATAATAACTATGGGAATCGTAGATCTAGACGTTAACGATACTTTACAGGTACATAAAATTGAAATGTATGAATATAAAATACAGGTTTACCTAGCACTGATCCTTTAAGATTCCACTAAAACATCACGGATTATTATATATCCTCTTTGCATTATGCTGTAGCATGCTGCTTACAAGGCATCACAGGTTTTTGGAAAGCCCAGAAGAACAAGGCTAGTGAGTTTTGTCAATTGCATGATTTTATCAAATTAGTTAGTAAAGCCTTTATATACACAGCTGTTTAGCGGGATTGAATATTGAACCTACATTAAAACAATACACCCTGCATATTTTTGTTTTCGAGCCTCTTTTAATATTCCAAGGTAACTTTATGTAACATATCCATTTCACGAACAATGGCAAATGAACGTTTAAAACAAAGAATTCAGGTTGGTTTAGCCTATTTGATTATAATTTTAATTTATCTCTAATGTTATTGTAATTTCACAATTCTATATCACCGCGTTTTAAAATTTTCTCTGACACTGCCCTTATTGTAAAGGATGATATCAAGTTGCAAGAGACTAATCGGATTAGATAACCTCAGTGTTGAAAGCAAAATTAGGTTTCGAAAATGGATATTTAATAACATCAAACGCAAAAATTAAATAAATTACAGCATTAAGTATTAAAAAATCATATCAATCCTGTTACCATTGAAGACAAAAAAGTTCAATTCAGAATGGCGGAATTCCCCACACAAAATTCCACAGTTGTGAAATTCCAGAATGTATCGTGGTTGCCAAAAATAGCTATGGTTTGACAGCTATTTTTATTAATGGTGAAAAAGGAATTTTTCTGAACTTTTCGGATTTTCTGCCAATTGAAAAATTTGTACCATGAACTAAACTTTAATAATATAAATATCGATTCTTTTAGCGGAACTCCAAATATACCTTTCCTAAAGTTACTTCTTGGTCACTTTAACAACCCTCAAATCCACAAAGGGGAAATCCAGAGGCAGATCAATAAAATGCTCGATCACAAGGGTGGTTCCAAAAAAACTTGACGGCACAGGTAAACTTATATGAAAAATCTTCACTCATTATCAGTGTTTAAACGTAAACACCATCAACCCTAAATGACAAGAATTTTAGCAATTGGGTATTATCACTTTGTTTAAAAACTACGTAAAATTAATCTTGAAGTGCATATATATCGTACGCCATGTTAGAAAAACAAAAAAAAATATTTGTAGGTAGAGAAATTCAGGTCAGAAATTCGAGTCTTAGGAGTCACCGCCAAAACGCTTCTGTCCAAGGTTATTCAACTCGTGACGTCAAGTGTCATGTAAACATTACCGAGGAGCGTGTTGTTTAATGGTGTAGTATCATTCTTGTATTGGAAAAGCTTTTGTGTGGTATTTATTGAAAGGACGGTGTAAGAGGTAGCACCAAACAGTGATTTGTGTAGTTTTACAAACATCTATTATGTATGGAAAACAAAACAAGTGTTGTTTTTACATAGTTATAAAAGTACTTCAGTCAATACAGCTAACAAAACTTTTGTAACCGTTCCTCGAGATTATCAATGTAGAAAAAGTTGTTTAAGGCCCCTAGACGCGATATGCCGAAATCGCAAAGTTTGTTTTTCTGTTGTGAAAATCATCTTAATTCTTACTGTAAGTTTTATTATTATTTTTGGGGTTATAAGTGTTTACCATTCAGTTTCCATTCTGTTATAGCTTAAAGATGATATCAAAAATTATATGCTTTTTAACTTGACAGAGGGAAATGTTATAATAAAGAACGACGTTGTTCCCCATATATTCGACTGTTAGCCAGACCGCAAACGAACCGCAAGAGCCCCGAAAATAAATGGCAATCTATATTTATTTTGACCTCTAAAATAAATGTCAAATTTAGGGAACATTTTTGATTCTTACATTTTTATGTTTACAAATAGTATGTTTCCAACAACCCACTGTGATCGAATTATCAATGCTACGTTAATTTGATAAAAAGTTCACTTATGCTGTTGCTTTTACGTTCCTCATCTCCGCCGCGTTGAACCGCTCGTCGCTGTACACAAATTCCATAACAATGAACATGCCTTCAGAAGTCATAACTCATAAGTATTTCACGTTTTCTTGGCGTATTTTAATTCGCGATAAATTGACGGGCTGAGGCTGACGCGTGACGCGCTGGCCCCAGATGTAAACAAGCGGCCATTTACAAGACACCTGACGTCACGGCCAATATGTTCGCGTTTTGGCGGTCCCTTTAAATATTCACATTATTAATATTAAAAATACACCTTACGGTCCATTTTTTTAAATTTATAAGCTGTCACAGGTGTTTTGTGGATTATATGCTACCTATTAATATGCAATTTAATAAAATATAAATACATGGCAAATACCCAATTGTTTCTGAACATGTTCTAGCTGATGGAGGCACTGGTAGCAGGTGACCAGACTGTGGAAGCTTACTCAACACAAAAGCACAGTAAAGGATTTATGTCTCTAAACATTTGAGGTTCTCATTAACAAATCCACAAAAATCATTTTGCTATCAAAAATGACTCCTAAATCTTTCATTTCATAAGCTCCGGCTAACTGCACTCCAGCAATTGTAAGTTTAAAAGACACCAGACCATTGATTCGAACTAGAATACTAAATTATCTACGTGCAGATTTCATTTATTTTTAACTGACTTATTCGAAACTATCCTTGCTGGCTTTAGGTTGTCCGAAGAAAAAGGAAAGACGGAAGCTCGATTCAAAGTTCGGCGGCGCAAGCTGCTTTATGTACAAATTAGTGACTAAACGGGAGCTTACATGAGCTTATGGAGTTGGAAACTTGCAAGTCAGAGCGACTATAAAGTATCGGCCCCAGCTTCGGTAAGCTGCGCTCTATGAGTCGGGGATCAACTCTTATCAAACTAGTCACCGACACTTTTAGTCGAAGTTTTGGACAAAGCCAACGCATTACACACGGTGTTAGACTTGAATCATACTGCAAGTATGGTACAAGCATCTCGAATAAACGAAGCTGAACATAGAATCTCCGAATCTGTTTTATAATTAGCACTTTGATGTAAGTTTAGACCAAGTTTCGAAGGTAATTAAACACCGCACATTCCAAAGGTAGAACAAACGAAAATTAAAGTTATTGCAGCAGTCATTCATCACTGCTTATAATTTCTACAGGTATACCTACAACATTGGTATGTGAATGGAGTATTTTATAATAGGAAGAAAATAATTAAATTTTAGAATGTTGGTTTGTTTGAACAACTTTTGAAGTAGTTAATACTTTTTACAGAAAATTTGCCATTACTCTCGTATATTTCGAAATAACTATAAAATAAGTATTATTATCGCCGCCTATATGAATCCATAGCAAACTCCAGTTTGTCTGCGCACACTAGTGTTCTTGTATATAGGAACATTAGTGCACACTAAGTCCCTAGATATACCACATTTGACGACCGTCATGTTGCGTCCCAAACATGGCGTCAAATTTAAATCCATTGTGTAGAATAAATGTTCAGTTTTTTGTATTTTCTGTCATTTTGAGATTAAATGAAGAAAAATGCAATTCTAAAAGTATTGCATCTTATAGTATATGTTATTTCATATAAATTATTTTAGGTTTGCAATTTTTTGTAATTTTTTAAGCAGTTACCATTTAGTTAGCTTTTCAGTTTTATTGTTATTTATAATGTATTTTTGATTATCTGCTTATAATGGATTATAATTGCAGAATATTATTTCTGTTAGCTATCTTATTTATTATTTTTTAATCAAATTAAAGGATTGGTAGCTTCAATATCATTTACAGTGCAAGGTATAACAATATAATCTACATCTTCAGTTGTTATCTATAAGGTCAATCAATTAAAAAAAAATACTGGTCAAGAAAAGTATATTTTTTACAAAATACATTCATTATTTTATTACATTTGTAAAAAATCAATATTACAATAATTAACTGGCATAAAAATGTACCTAATTCGACATAAAACTATATACTATATAGGTACTTACACTTGGTAACATTTAAGGGAGTCTCTCATCGAAACACTGCTACTTCTAATTACTGAAATTTTCTTGGTAGTAGGTACTTACCATTTTTTTAACTGAAAGATAAATTCTGCACTTTACTTTTTTCTAGCATTTTCGTGTTACGACGGTATCAGTTGAGGATCATGTTTTTAATAACATTTGTAACGAAAATATACGAGTAATATTTGACCAATTGGTTAAGTCTCGCGGCCAAGTGATGAACTGGTATCCTGATTTGGATCTAAAGGCTGTCCTGAATTGGGCTACTTTATCTGTCTAGCACTTAAGTTGTATGATTGTTACATTGCGTCCTATTGGAAACTTTTAGATGCTATTATCATTTTGAAAATGATGCAATGTTATTTATGTGGTGCGCCGTATCCGTTTGAAAAACGTGTTGTGGGTGATTTTACAATTTTATGTGGCTTTGTGGAACCTGCAACTTAGACCAGCAACATTGCACATAGATTTTGGGTAGMCAGTATTCTTAGTCAGACAGATAGATCTAACTTGGTCACCAGAAAGAACGACTGAGCGGCGGGCGCTAGCGACTGATGGAGCACAAACACCTGATACTTAGTGAATCGCTGTGTAGCTCCCGGATAAACACCCTTTGCAGATGCTATGGAGCCTTCTAGGTGCTGATGAAAGGAAATAGTTAACGTGTGCCTGCTTTTAGTTGGCGCATATGCATTCCATACGAAACTGGTCAGAGGACGACATAGTAACTACGTCGGAGTAGATTGTGGCTGACACAGGTCCATCCAGTAAAAGTCGTTGACGATCTTATCCGTGTACACCGTAGCGTTGCGCTCACACGACAGACAACTGTGATTTATTATTTTACTTTTATATTGTCGCGAAAGTGAACTGTGCGATTACCTTAGGTTGTTGTACTTTGTTAGTTGCGGTAGTTAGGATGTTGCTTTCTTGTGTTCGTAGTTACTATTTTACACTTAGTAACATGTAAGGGGCTGTCAGAAGGGCACTAAAAAGAAGTAGTAGAAGTAGTGAACTGCTAATAGTATATCGTGTTTTCGTGAATAAAGTTGTCATGGAAATTCCTGGCAACATTTGCTATAGTCTGTGAGATGAAAGTTGAGCCTCACGTCATAAATCTAAAGTGTATGGTTCAAATCGATTGAAAGCCGCTGCCACATTTTTTCAGTGGCGTGCTGTTTAGCGGGCTACAAATGGGGTTGTTGCACTTGACAGTAAATCGTTATTATAACACACGTGCGACTTTGCCTGGACCTAATGGAGTTAGAAGCTGGCAATAGAAAAAATATTTATAATGTTTTAGTCTTATTTTTACCTTTAAAGGTTTTCTGCCAAATTCAAATATTTCGTGATACGTCACCGTTCCTGGAGACGCACTCCGCTATTGCGCCGATGCGCCGGATGTCCTGTTGCATGCTTAACACCTTTGTCGCTGTTGAACATGTTGAACATACGCGTATATGTTCTGTTTCTGTGCCTTTGTTTGCGTTTTGGTTTAAGAAAAGAGGACGCGTTAAACTTTTGTTCTTATTTACTTGGTACGTTGTTGTTCAAACATAGACTATGCAATTATGGAGCAAGATTATGTAAAGGGATCTTCGGACAAGTTACCAAAAATTGACTTACACATGATTGACGAATTTTACATGAATGGAAACTCGTGTGGTCAGATAGTTCGATTTTACACAAATTAAGCGATTTTGCTATTTAAAGGTTGCGACTTAAATAAAATGATGTAATGGCAGCTATACACGCTGTAACTCAGGTTTAAACGAGTTTACTTACTTAATAAATTGTTGTCCAGTTTTAATATCGCTTGAAATATGGACTTATCCTGCGGCTGCCATTAAATGAATTCTGTTTGCGATATATCCGCTACAAGTTAATATTTTAATTTAATATATTTTACGTTTGTACAGTGAAAACGACTAACAACGAATCATGTTTAACACATCCATTCGCGTGTAGGTTTTTATAATTCATAATTACGGTTGCGAGTTTGGAATAAAATGTCAACGCTGCTGTGACTTCGGTTTCAGAAACCTCATCTCGGGCAACAGGAATGCCAGGATTAGAATATGGCGTGGCAACATCACACAGTTACATACACCGCACTAAGCGCGCCAGAGAACGGTGACGTCAGAGATTCAAACTTTAAACATAAACCACCTTTTTTTAAGCATTAACTAAGCGCTTTGCGAAAAATAAAAAAACAAGGGTCTTTTTCATGTAGATTCATCTTCTGCAATAAAAAAATGGGCAACAGGCCCATTATACATAATGTGTGTTGCTGGTGGCGCATGTATAAGGGGCAAGCTCTGGATCAATTATTCGCACCCGTTGCTACAGAGTTAATCAGTTGCTTAAGGTGCCGGACAAATAGACACCAGCATCTGGGGGTGCACTCCTCCAGTGCAGGTGCCCACATGGCCAGCACGTGCTTCATCATTGCCTTCTTCGCCAATGTGTTTATCATAATACTGCTTTGCCTAAGAACAACATTCCATAAGCCTAGGGTACAAACAATAATTAACGCGTTGTCTTACCTGTGATCAAATCGGATCAGTAGGACTGAAATGGCAGTGCTACAGCGGCAGGCGAATCACCTTGTGAACATGCTCTCTAAGGTACTCACTCATCTCGTACATATTGCTTAGACGAAGCATGTTCTTTGGCCAATACCAGCAGCTCGGCCTTAAGTAAAGTGTTGTCCACGAGGATGCCACACATCTCCAACCACACAAATCCGTGCCTCGGGCCGTGCGGCAGTTATATGCTTCACCGTTTTGAAATACCCAAGTTTCATCTATAAACACCAACTCTCTCTTGATGGGGTTTTCTTTTCTTTTATTTATAAACTGTACTCACTAAAGGTTAAATAAAATGTTTGCAAGAACACAAAACAAACCACGAGGCAATTACTAAAATACAAATAATACAACGCCACTGATGAAATGTCAGTGATGATATTAGTTGACGACATACGTTCGCGCAGCATCTACATCATGACTGCTAATATTAGAAAGAGAGAGAAATGGGCACGTATGTCTAATCCGCATGGGACGTACGTCCTAAATGCCACTGCATATAAGCAACGAAAGCACAAACGGCACAGCAGTAAAATTAGTTGTCGCTTCTTGATTCGCGAAATCGTGACGTGAGGCTMAACTTTCATCTCACATAGTAATAAATGTGTAATAAAACAACTTATGTTGATCAAGCTGCCGAAAGAAAAAAACAATAATTTTAGCAGGAAGATGTTTTTTTTCTGTATTGACGATTTTGACGAAATATATTGAGATGTCTTTAGATAGAAATAGTATAAGCTGCGTTGCATTGATCTACCCAGCTGAAGACTTCAACAAACACTTTTAGTTGCAAGGACCCTTGCAACATCGAAGACAGTGCCGGTAAGTCACAAATATTACTCCTCTAGGGACAGCAGTAAGGAAAGCAGTTCTGCTATCCTGACCAAGACCTGTGGAGACCAGGAAAATACGCCCAAATCATCAGGAGCAGCGGCACAGCTTAACATCGACACCTTAGTGAGGAGGAAAGGACGAACATTTCTGCGGCGCAACCAACAAGTGATCTTAAACAGGGCAAACCCTTAGGAACAACAGACTTAGTCCAACACAGGATCAAGATACACAAATTATTCGATAGGCGCCCAAAAGGCTAGCTTTGCCAAAACAAGAGCAAGTAGACAAAATGCTGGACATGAAAGAAGAAGGCATAATTGATCAATCTAAAAAGGATGGATGATTGATTCTGTGTTGACTATCGCAAGATGAATGATGTCACAATGAAACATACTCTTTCTGGATTTACATAGTTTTTGACGTTGTATTTTAAGAGTGGATACTAGTAGGTTGGGAATACATCCACAGGACAAGGAGAAGACTGCGTTTACCACCAGTTGCTGTTTATGGCAGTTTCCAGTAGTCATTCGGATTATACAATGCTCCATTTACGTTTGAACGACTAATGGAACTGGTATTACGTTGACTGCCTMGTTTACCTGGATGATGGCATGGTTAGGAAGCGCACCTTCGAAGAGCATCTTATGAACTTCCAGGAGGTGCTTGTTCCACAGATTTCTAGCAGCGAATCTAAATCTGGATCCAAATAAGTGTGCACTTTTCCAGAAGAAATGGAATTCCTCGGACATACGATTTCAGCAGACGGGATCTAGACCAGACAAGATTGGTCACGTCCCCAAGTATTCGTTTTACAGCAAGGCTGCATTGCGTCATAAGGAAAAAACTTCTGGCTATAGTAATAGACAATTTCCATAAGTATATATAAGAAACAAGAATTTCTCATAACCACTGACCTTGCTGCATTGTTCTGGCTTTTAAGACTAAAAACCAGAGGCACAAGTCGCGAGATGGATACAGCATCGTGAAGGTAGGCATCACAAAAACGCTGATGCTATCGTATATCCGTGTGGAGAATGCAAGCACTGCAGGTAGATGGACGAGCGCCAGGGCATGGTCCATGTAGGGGCAGTCAGCATTGAGCAAAGCGAGGAGTGGAAAGCTGAGAACGTCAGACAGGCCACCAAAAAGACAGCTTTAGTTGGTTCGCGACACACGTGATTTTGGATTAATTAGCAGCCTTCGGCGGTGTACCACCTAATAACAATAACACACATGCAGATTTACTAAAACATATATTCACTCACTTTAACAATACTTCTTAAACTACGAGTCTATTTATATACTGTGCCGTAATTTCTATGAGCGCCGGTTCGGTTTTTAAATATTTTGTGGACTGTATTTGGGATTCTATTTTTAACTGAATGGCAATGACTTACCCCGATGATTATTCAGTGGGTGCCAGAGGTTCTCTTCCTTAGGAAATCTCAGACAAAAGGAGGGGGGACGAAGGGATTGAAGAAACCCAATGGAATCCTCTTTGCCGTCAGACTTTATTTCGGAATTCACTGACGAAAAACTATCGGAGACACGATAACTGGAAGAGCCACTCTTTTCACGGGCGGTAAAATTGTGACTGACTCTACCTTCGGCGCGCGCATGACAAGTGCTTACAAAGGTTTTTAATTTGGCGCTAACATATACCATGAAAATTCCCGCAATGTATTGTCTTGTTGCTGTCGTAGTACTAACTGTTCTTAAACTGGTCCAAAACTTGAAAATCATCCCTTACAAAAAGAGGGAATGAATCACGAAAATTTCCCATGACAAAAATGCCTGCAAATACCGCAATCCTTTTGAAATTGGAGGATGGCCAGTTGAAGAGAGCGTGGGACAGCGCCGATGGGAAGCAAATCACCATGCATTCAGTAGTACCCAAGGTGTACGTGTTAGAAGAGATACGTTGGGGGGCATCCGGTGCTCACCCAGGAGTAAACAAATCTAAAAAGTTCGCGAACTCTTCTACTGGGTACGCAGTCGAGAGAATATATAGAGATGGTGTCGCAAGTGTGTAACCTGCGCAGCTACCAAAGGACCAACAACACGACAAAGGGGCAGAATGAAACAGTATAATGTGGAGGCACCACCATTTGAGAGGATTGCTATCGGCGTCGCCCGACCATTTCCCACTACAGCAGACAATAATAAGTACATTTTTTCGTGTGCAGATTATAGCGCCATTAGAACTGTATTCATATCAGAGAAAATTGTTTGAGTCTACGGTGCTTCTGGAACTCTGCTGCTTGCTGGGGGTGTTTCAAAAACTAGAACGACTCCTCTTAATCCATAATCAGATGGAATGGTCGAGCGGTTTAATGGAACAATAAAACAGTTCCTCCCAAAGGTTGTGGAGCGATATCAAGCCGATTGAGACCGACAAAGGCTTTTCTCTGTTTCTGATGTTGGCGTACGATCGTTGATCGATGAGATGGATCACGGGAGTGATACCAGCAAGGATAGTCTTTGGAAGATGAGACTACCGTACAATCTGGAATTTGGGCCTGAACGGGAAGTAACAGAAAATCAAGATTGCGAGTGATCGTACAAAAGCTCGCTTGGTGCAAGGGCCAATCAGAGGCAGTTTAATGAAGGAAATCTAATGTAGCTTTATAATCCACAAAAATGGTTTTCGCTAACGACTAATGCATTCGAATTCAGCTTATGTCTGTTGTACCTCTCCGTCATCTATTTCTTGATATTTGGTTTACGTATTTTTATCAATGTAATAAAATGGATAATGCATAATAGACAAATGAAAATTAATTTACTGTTTCTAAAATTTTCTGCAACTAAATGCAGTTTTATTATTATTGTTTGTTTATGGGCACTGAGAATAACGTACTTCACAAAGCATCATATATTAAAACATCGCATATAAACGATATTTTATGTTAAACCTGCTAATGATTATATGTACATATATTGCAAAGAGAATCTCCTCCAAGAATTTTTCAGTTTTCAACTGAAGTATCGATGTAAACATCACGGTATTCGACCGCCAATCATCACAATGGTTTATTGTTAATAGGTTTCCTATTTCCTACGATATTCGAAAACGGTGTGGATTCTTGCGCTTATGGTAAATAAGGAAAGTTGGTAATCATCTTTAGCATTGCACTAGATGTTATTATACTACCGAGATTCTTTATTCAATCACCATTTTCGTGACGACGACGCAGCGTAATATATTTTTTAATTACTTCAACATGTTCACTCCTTCAATGCATCCGGCAGTAATAAAGAAGTCTCGGGATACTTTGTATTGGGCATGAAGAGATGAAAAAGCTGTCCCCTTTATTTCAATATGTCTACGGRTTACTTAGTTTATCTACTCGGCGACCACCTCCAAGTCTTTTATTAAGCCAACCTTAAATAAGAAATTATTAGTTTGATGACATCAAACATTTAAAACGTTTTTACCTTATTAACAAAGATTCTTTAGTTGTTGGAGATTCTTTTAAAAAAATTGAAACATGCACGTGGGTATAAGTTTTTTGGTAAGATTTACATAACCCATAGCAATTAATAAAGTACCTATATAGCAAAATATACATAAGTCATAAAATCTTACCTTTGCCTGTACTTATTTAATATTTTATAGTACATGTTTTTTCTGATTTGCTACTAATTGCACAAGCTTTATTATTTATTACAAATTTACAGCAAAAACCGAGACAAAATCTATATATATTCCAACATTTAAACTAAAATGCTTGTCTATGCTGTGCTGTCTGCACTGTAACCAACTGCAAGATAGATCTATTTCGCTATCATTATAGCTCATCAGTGCAGTTTAGGTCTAGTGTAGATAGAATAGTATTTATATGATGTTTTTTCTCACATGTACTGTACTTGGGACTGATAAACGTTTTACAGTAGTTTTACTTGTGTACTACATAACTTTTACAACATACAAAATCATAACACTAGCTTAAGATGCAATACGAATCATTTATCTGTCCAATATAGGAAACAGTGAGCTATCCATCGACATTTACAAGGCGGTTTCGATAGTAGTTGACTTATAATTTGCTACGCCAGATACAATATGCTCCCGTGGTATATGTCCTTCAGTTAACTGTTTAAACGGCTTACACAAATAAATCTTATTAACCGAACGTACTTAAAATTAACGAGCATCAACATAATCAATATAACCTTACGTTTCATACTTCCGCCTAACCTGACCATACCTAACACTGATTTAATAAACATAACCTACACTCGTTTCCATTTCTGCGCCAAATACAAATGTTTTCGAAATTTCCACATTTTATAACGATGCTGTACAATTTTATCACCGACAGTCTAAGTTAAGGGAAGTATTATGGAAAATCAAACATCATGGTATATGGAATCTTGCAACTCTCCAGCAAGCCGAGCTTGCGTGTCTACCTGACCGGACAATTCTGCTATCCCGGCAACCTCGAAACTTTAAATAAAGTTAGGCTCTGAGCCATCTGATTAAAATCTTGTGTACCCGCACAATTCCTGCGTTAAATCTCAGCAACTCCGAACAAAAGGTGACCGACGTGAATTGCTTGCGGTAGAGTGAATCTCCTTGGGTGTACCGGGGCATACGTCTGGGAGATAACCAGCATCTTGAGCAGTCCACTTCAAAGCTACCCAACCCAAAGTGCCCTGAGCCTTTTCACCTGTAGCGTGGTGCCCTCTGCAGCTTCAGCAGTCAGTAGTTTATTAAATATAGTTGGCCCTGTTTGTGCAATAAACTCACCCGAAGGCGACCAAACTCTGGCTATTACAACTTCGGAAACTCCGTATAATATTCATTTCGGAACTTATGCAGGTGTAAGTGCAAGAACTAGAAGTTCCGAATTGAATGGACGTCAAAAAACACAGTAAAAGAAGGCAGGAGCATAGTCGATAATGAAAAAAACCGTTGTTATAGAATGATTTTTATACTGTAACTCTTAACTTGTTAATAATTTTCTCTCTTTCGGAATGTAATTTATAAAATGATTGAACAAAAAGTACCGATGAAATTGCTTTGTTGCGAACAGAAGTGTGCTCATCAAAAAAACAGATTGTGTATTAGTGTAGCGGTGAGCGGACGACAATTTCAACGCGATCTTCAGTTCTCAAGCAGATCCACGGCCCAGTACAAGATCTTTTGTTATTTCAGATCAGAAGAAGTTGAATACAAATTCAACGGAAAATCTGGCCTTCGTTAGTTTCAGTTCTCTTTCAGAAGGAACTTCCCTAGATTATTGAAAAAAATTTTATTGTAGTAGTAATTAGTAATTATGCGGTTATCAAATAGATTGCCCTTAGTTTGTTTTGGTTACCACTACTAGTTCCTCTATAGGAGAGTTTATCGACCGTTGGTGGCGCTAGTGTGGCTTTGCAAATGAATGAAATAAACAGTACTTGCTATTATAATATACTCGTCTGTATCTCATAATCACAGATGGATTCGCAAACGAGTATATTCAATATAATTATTACAAAGGAACTGGTAATGGTAACCAAAACACTCGTGGCAATAATCTATGTGATAACCGCTTAACCACATAACCGCATATTACTATTATAAAGTTATATTATATATATTATATTATAAGTTACATATGTGATCCTTATGACATCACGCCGCACCTGTGTGCAACATCAGCGGGACCGCACCGAGAGAGCTCTTCCCATGGGAACGACCTGCATCAGCATAATATTTTACTATAAAATCTAAGTGTTGTAATTAAGATTCATTCTTGTATTATCTGAGGCTGAACCTATGTCAGTTTGACTTTTGAAAATAAATTTTTTTCGAAGTCTACGCGTCGCGATATTTATTTGGCGCAGTCAGTAGGATCGCGCGGTTGTGTCGGAGTTTTCACTGCATCGGGTCAGATCCGCCACAATTTGGAGCACCAGGTCCTTCAGCGCGATACCTCCACCAGGTCCATCGAGGATCAAGAGACAACCTACAAAGCGACCACCCAGGCAGAGCCAGCCTAGCGGAATACAAAGGATCAACCCCGGAAATTAGAACGAGGCAACCCCGTCTGAATAACGGTAAGTACCGAGTTTTATTTCCATTGCTTATCCACTCCCTGTATAGGAGTAAGATAGGTTTCGCAGTCCATCGAGGACAACGTAGTCGTAAGAAACAAACAAATCAAAAATTATATGAATCCGTCAGAAATTGACCAAATTGTAAATAGTTTAAGTAAKACTTCTTTATTAGAATCTAGTGACGAAGAACTAGAGTCAAACATGACTGAAAACAGAAACGTACCAGTAAACGTACCAACTCCAAATTTGCAATTATTAAAACTATACGTGGACACCATCCCATACTATGGAGGTGATCCAAACACATTAGAAATTTTCATAACCGCCTGCGAACACATGTACTCAACATACAATATATTTCATGATATTCAATTGCAAAACTTTCTATTGAGAGCAGTAATTGGTAAACTTGTAGATAGAGCACAAATACTAATAGGTACACGTAGTGAACTAAATTCTTGGCCCTTAATTAAAAATGCGTTGCGACAGAGTTTCGGCGATCAACGAAACGTCGAATGTCTCGAGCAGGATTTAATTACGCTACAACCGTCAAAAGGTGAGCAACCGCTAGATTTCGGAAAAAGAATCCAAATAGCTAGAAGTAGGTTAGCATCGAAAATAAGTTCTCTTCCGGAAACAGAAATGCCTAAAGAAACTAAAATCATATATTTGAAACAATACGACCAGCTGTCACTGAAAACGTTCATTCGCGGTCTGCCACACAGTTTACAAAGTATAGTTAGGTTACGTAGTCCCGAAAATTTAGAAATTGCTATGAATTACGTTACCGAAGAAGAAAATTTCAAATATACCCAAAACTTGCCAAATTTATTAACGAGACCAGTGTCACAAAATCATAAGCCAATACAAATGACTTATAATTCAAGACCACGTCCACAAATGACTAACTTTAGACCAACTTTCAACAATAATTACGCTTTTGCTAGACCAGCATTTCCAGTTCAACCAAATTTCAATCAAGCCAACAGCTTTCGAAATTTTAGACAACCGGAACGATTTCCGAGTCAACCAATTGATATCCGTCCAAATTTAAATATAAAACGACATTATCCGACTAATGCTCAAGTTTTTGGACCACCGAAAAATGTTTTTAAACCAACCGGACAAAAACCGACAAACGAACCAGAACCAATGTCGCGATATCCACGCATATTCCAAGTGTCAGACAATCTCTTAGAAACAAATTTTTACCATCTGGTCCCAGAAATTTTCTCACAAGAATTGTATCAAATCGAAAATGAACAAATTTCTAACGCTCAAAATTATTCAGAATCATTCAATGACGAAAATTATAGCGATGAATACTTTGTTGATGAGTCAGCCCAAAATGCATATGATGAAGAACAATCTCTGGAATACTCTTTCCCAGATGATCAGGAAACTTCAAATCAAAATGTAAATTTTTCGATACCCGGCCCGTCGAACACCTCGACTTAGTAACTGAAATGAATAGCTTCACATGTAACAACGCTCTTCCGTACTAACAATTTCAAATCCACCCATAAAATTTCTAATAGATACAGGATGCTTTAAATCTATGATTCGACCTTCTATAGTAGAGAAATACTTTCCAGAAAATATTTATTACGAACCAACAATGATTAAAACAAGTACAGGTGAAAAACCCATTCAGTTTAGAGCAGATATTCCAGCTTTTCCCGAATTCAATAGCAGTAATACAATCACTTTCTTATTATTTGACTTCCATGAGTATTTTGATGGTATTTTAGGTTTGGGAGATCTTGTAAACATGCAACTTTCGATCGATTTGCAAAATCAAAGATTAGTTAGCAATATTGTAGAAATCCCTTTTCAGTACAGACAAAAAGAGGATAAAAGCTTCACATTCAGCGTGAATGCTCACGAAATCTCACTTCAAAAATTACCCGTAAATTATTTTAAAGGTGACGTTATTTTTAACGAAAGTTATTTAGACGACTTGTACATTCCCCCCACTCTGACTAAAGCCGAACTAGGTTTCGCTACCGTAGAAATCCACAGTTACGGCAACGACAGAATAACGGTGACTTTGGACAAACCAATTTCAGTAACTCCGTTTCCAGATTCAGCGAAAGAAAATTTTGAATTTTATAATGCAGAATTCTTGCCTTTAGAGGAACTATCAAAAACCAATAATATCGACAATCTAATTAGAACAGAACATTTAAATTTGGAAGAAAAGAAATCCATAATTTCAATTTGCCGTGAATTTTCAGACATATTTCATACCGAAAATAGTAAATTAACTTTTACAAATCAAATTAAACATGAAATCAAAACCACCGACGAAACCCCGGTATATACGCGATCGTACAGGTATCCGTTCGTACACAAAGCTGAAGTGCAACGTCAGATATCCAAAATGCTGGACGAAGGAATAATTAGACCATCACAAAGTCCATGGAGTTCGCCTATATGGATAGTCCCGAAGAAGATGGATGCCAGCGGGAAACAGAAATGGCGAATCGTGGTGGACTACAGGAAAATCAACGAGAAAACGATTGACGACAGGTATCCACTGCCCAATATAACAGATATATTGGATAAGTTGGGAAAATGCCAATATTTCAGTACCCTGGACTTAGCCTCTGGATTCCACCAGATAGAAATGGACCAGAATTCGATCCCCAAGACGGCGTTCAACGTAGAAAACGGGCATTATGAGTACGTTCGGATGCCCTTTGGTTTGAAGAACGCGCCTGCAACATTTCAGCGTGTGATGGACAATGTACTCAAGGATCTCCAGCACAAGATATGTTTCGTCTACATGGACGATATCATAATATTTTCGACATCCCTACAAGAACATATAGAAAATCTACGACTTATATTTCAGAAATTAAGAGAAGCCAAATTTAAAATACAGCTAGACAAATCCGAGTTCCTGAGGAAGGACGTCGAATTCCTAGGACACGTGATAACCCCAGAAGGAATCAAGCCCAATCAAAAGAAAATTGAAGCAATCCAAAAATTTCCGATACCAAAAACCGTAAAAGAAATAAAATCGTTTTTAGGCTTATTAGGCTATTATAGGCGCTTTATAAAAGATTTCGCAAAAATTACGAAACCGTTCACGCAATGTCTAAAGAAAGGCGAGAAAATCGAACACACTCCAGAATTTCGGCAAGCTTTCCAAATTTGTAAAACAATCTTGTGTAATGACCCCATTTTACAATACCCAAATTTTGACAAGCCATTTAATCTGACAACGGATGCGTCAAACGTAGCGATCGGAGCTGTTCTTAGCCAAGGAACAATCGGCAAAGACCTTCCAGTCGCGTACGCCTCTAGGACTCTTAATCCGGCAGAAATTAACTACAGTACTATTGAAAAACAACTCCTTGCGGTAGTATGGGCTGTAAAATATTTCAGACCGTATTTATTCGGGAGAAAGTTCACAATAGTAACTGACCACAAGCCTCTTCAATGGCTTTTCAGCCTAAAAGAACCAAATTCGCGTTTGGTAAGATGGAGGCTAAAGCTTGAAGAGTATGACTATAATATCGTTTATAAAAAGGGTAAACAGAATACCAATGCGGACGCTCTATCTCGAATAGAAATAAACGCTATTGAAGACGACAGATTATCCATTATAGCCAATCCAGGAGATATCAATTCTCTTATTGAAGAGTATATTATTAACCCAAATTTTATTCCGGTCCCGGAAGACCCAGAAATGATTCAATATTGTTTTGGCAATTCCTCTCCTAAAGAACGTTCAAAACCAAAAATTAATATAATTTCTAACATCCAAATTAAACCACCAAATTTAAACACAAATAAGGCTAGAGACGAAACTGATTTAGAAACAAATCATTCGGCATTGGAAGACCCAATATTAATTTTCCCTATATCAGAAAAATCGTTAAATGTGTTCAAAATCAAAATTAATATAGTAATATCGAGAAACATTTGGAACCAAACATAAAAAGAGTAAAAATTTTCGACAATGTCAGGTATAATGTGACAATATCCGAAATACATATTGAAAAAGATACACTCCAAAATATTTAAAGACTACTTGAACCCAAAATTATTCTACGCTATGCGTATATATCCCGAAAATTTTTATGCCCATTATAGCACGTACTATTACCGAAAATTTCAAAGCAAACGCGTACCGTATTGTAGTATCAAACAAGATCTTGACCGACGTTACAGAGGAACAAGAACAAGAGAAAATGTTAACATATCACCATCAGGGTAAAACTTGTCACAAAGGAATTAATGAAATGAAATTATCTCTCAGTAAAAATCACTATTGGCCAAATATGATAAAAGATATCACAAATTTTGTAAATTCTTGCGATACTTGTCAACGTGCAAAATACGACCGAGACCCGCCTGTAATCAAATTTAATCTAACACCCACATCTGATAAACCGTTTCAACATATTCACATGGACACATTTAAAATCGCTAATCATACGTATTTGACAATTATTGATTCATTTTCTCGCTATGGACAAGCCTACCCGTTAAAATGTTTTGCAATCATTTAATGTTTTAGACGCCCCTTCTGACATTCATTTCTCACCACGGCTTACCACATAAAATTACTACAGATAGAGGTACTGAATTCAAAACTGTTCTTTTACAAGAATTTTGTACACTTCACAAAATTGAGCTACATTACACCACTGCAAAAAATTCAAATAGCAATTCACCGGTCGAACGCTTTCACTCAACTTTGGCAGAAGAAATCCGATGTTTAAGAATTGATAAACCAAAAGACGATTACTGACACACTGATGAAGTACGCGATAATTGGATACAAATAACGCGTATTCATTCGGTAGCCAACTACACACCATTTCAAATAATTAAAGGACATATCGATTTTGATGACCTTTTTCTATAACTGAAACACGACTTATGACAGATTACGTCCAAAACCATAAAGAACGAACAAGAGCTTTGTATGAGCAAATCAAAAATAGAAATTCGGAAATTAAATCCAAAACAGATAACCAAAATTAATGAAAACGTTCATTTCGGTGACAAAGACATCGCCTATATCAAAACCAAAAATAGAGATAAAGTTCTACCAAAATTCAGTTCATCCAAAATTGTAAGCGAAAATGATAAGAAAATCACAACGAATCAGGGAACATATCACAAAAGCAACGCTTAAGAAACCCAGGAAAATTTATACGGATCGATTGTTACAGGATTCCGGAACGGACGATGAAGGCCCAAGCACTTCTAATTTTAATGGCAACTATAGTAGCCAGTAACGTCGAAGTAATTCCCGTTAATTCCCAATATTCTACCATTTCGCCTGGGCCAAGCAAAAGTAGCTGTAAGCAAACACACTTTTATACACTTCGTAGAGTTAAGGTCCCTTAGTTAAGCAACTAAACAATGTTCAGGAACATTTTTATTATATTAATGCTTCATTAATTCATACTTCGCCGCAAAAAGTTGTATTCGCTTATAAACATACGCTTTATAGTTTACTTAGTCACGCACAATATCTAATAACTAGTACTCAAATCAAAACTCGACAACTTAGTTCCTCACTTGCGAAATAAACGCGGGGACTAACTTAATGTAGTAGGTACAGCCTCAAAATGGTTATTCGGAACTTTAGATAATGATGACGGCAGTTAAATTTTCACAACGCTCTGCGAACTCTGTACTAATAACGAAGATCAATTAAAAAATCAATTACACCTTCAAACTTCACTCATGTCAGATGTTAATTCACAATTACAATAAAACAATTACAACTCTCGATAGAAATCAAAAACAAATTGCTATAGAAATCAAGTATCTCAGAGAAACTATTAACACAACAGTTGATAACATTATTCACTACATAAGAGCACAAAACGTGCTCGAACAAGTTATTATGAACTGTCAAAATTTAATTACATTCCTTGATAATTTAGAAAATTCCATTATGTTTGCTAAATTAAACACACTGCACAATTCAGTCATTTCATTAAGCGATTTGACTCAAATTCTAGGAAACCTCACTAGATTGTATGGAGAAGATAGAGTACCAAAATTTAACAATTTGCTATCGTATTACAAAGTAGCCGGTTTACAAGTGTCTTTTATACAGAACAAAATAATTTTTGCTGTTCATTTTCCTATCTTACATCCTAATACTTTCGATTATTTTCATTTATATCCAATACCGAAAAACGACCTAACCTTAATTCCCGAATCTCCATACTTAATACTCGGTACTGCCGCTCATCAATACCAAGACGACGAATGCCCTCACGTAGAAGACCTACATATCTGCCCAGATCATCTTCATCCCACAGAAGAAGATTGCATCATTTCGATCATCAAGGAAGCCGAAACGAACAACTGCCAATCCATACCAGTCCACGTGCATCGACACTTCGTCCAACTAATTAATGATCAATATGTTTTGGTTGTTCCAGCCACCAACACAATCAAAATTAAACAGAAATGTTCCAGCAATGGTCACCTAGTGATACATCAACCTAGCCTTCTTAAGATTGCTCCAAATTGCAGCATTTGGGTCGACAACATAGTCTACAGCAACAAGCAACAATCAATCAAAGGAGAGCCTTCCACCTACCAGCTATAACCGTATCCGAAATATCAAGGTCCTATGCAAGACAACCTCTTCGACTACAACATGTAGATTTGGATAACATCTTCAAGCTGAAGAAAGAAGCAGATGCACTGCAAATTCGGGACTTCGAGACCCAAAACAAAACGCATACAAGTGGCACTACCCCTGGCCCCATCTGCACCCTAGCTGTTATGGCTGCCGCACTATACGTCCTATGGAGAAGACGTCCACGTAGAACACCCGAGCGACCCAGCAACCCCGAGCTCAAAAAACAACCCTTCCGTGTTGTTTTTCCAATTTAATGAGGGAGGAGTTACATATGACCCTTATGACATCACGCCGCACCTGTGTGCAACATCAGCGGGACCGCACCGAGAGAGCTCTTCCCATGGGAACGACCTGCATCAGCATAATATTTTACTATAAAATCTAAGTGTTGTAATTAAGATTCATTCTTGTATTATCTGAGGCTGAAACCTATGTCAGTTTGACTTCTGAAAATAAATTTTTTTCGAAGTCTACGCGTCGCGATA